>CM050169.1:88271178-88331178 GCA_027410445.1 Discoglossus pictus
TCATCAACCCTGTCCCTCATGGGGATCAATACAGACCCCCTTAAACCCATACTTAACCCTGTCACTCATGGGTGGCAAAACAGATCCCCATAATCCATTAATTAACCCTGTCACTCATAGGGGTAATACAGTCCCCCATAAGCCCTTCATTAACCCTGTCACTCATGGGGTTTAATACAGACCCCCATAATCCCTATATTAATCCGGCCACCCATAGGGGTCAATGTAGACCCCATCAGCCCTTAATTAACCCTGTCACTCATGGGGGTCAATGCAGACCCCCATAATCCATTAATTAACCCTGTCACTCAAAGGGGTCAATACAGACCCCATAAGCCATTTATTAACCATGTCACTCATGGGGGTCAAGTAAGACCCCTATAACCCCTTAATTAACCCTGTCACTCATGGGGGTCGATAAAGACCCCCATAATCCCTTCATTAACCTTGTCACTCAAGGGGAGTCAATATAGACCCAACTAATACCTTATTTAACATTGGAACTCATATGGAAAATACAGACCCCATAATCCCCTAATTAACCCTGTCACTCATGCGGGTCAATACAGACCCCCATAATCCCTTAATTAACCCTGACACTCATGGGGGTCGATAAAGACCCCCATAATCCCTTCATTAACCTTGTCACTCAAGGGGAGTCAATATAGACCCAACTAATACCTTATTTAACATTGGAACTCATATGGAAAATACAGACCCCATAATCCCCTAATTAACCCTGTCACTCATGCGGGTCAATACAGACCCCCATCATCCCTTTATTAGCCCTGTCACTCATGAGAATCAATACAGACCCCCATAATCCCTATAATAACCCTGTCATTTATGGGGGTCAATATAGACCCCATATGCCCTTCAATAACCCTGTCACTCATGGGTGTCAATAAAGACCCCCATAACCCCTTAATTAACCCTGTCATTCATGGGGGTCAATACAGACCCCCATAATCCCTTCATTAACCTTGTCACTCATGGGGGTCAATACAGACCCCATAAGTCCTTCATTAACCCTGTCCCTCATGGGGATCAATACAGACCCCCATAAACCCTTACTTAACCCAGTCACTCATTGGGGTCAATACAGACCCCCTTAATACCTCATTTAACATTGGAACTCATGGGGACAATACAGACCCCATAATCCCCTAATTAACCCTGTCACTCATGCGGGTCAATACAGACCCCAATAATGCCATAATTAACCCTGTCACTCACGAAATTCCCACCTTGCGGATCCTTAAAGGACTGTAAAGGTCCTTAAACGTCCCACGATAAAAATGTTTTAACCCTATCACTCATCAGCCCCTAAAGAACCCTGTCACTCATGGGGACAACACAGACCCCATAGTCCCTTAATAAACCCTCTCATTCATGGGGGACAATAAAGTCCCCCAACAGCCCTTAATTAACCCTGTCACTCATGGGCGTCAATACAAACCCCCATAAGCCCTATATTAACCCTGTCACTCATGGGAATAAATACAGACCCCAATAATCCCTATATTAACTCTGTCACTCATGGGGGTCAATATAGACCCCCATCAGCCCTTAATTAACCCTGTCACTCACGGGGGTCAATGCAGACCCCCATAACCCCTTAATTAACCCTGTCACTCATGGGGGTCAATACAGACCCCCATAATCCCTTCATTAACCCTGTCAATCATGGGGGTCAATACAGACCCCCATAATACCTTAATTAACATTGGAACTCATGGGGACAATACAGACCCCATAATCCCCTAATTAACCCTGTCACTCATGGGGATCATTACAGACCCCCATAAGCCCTTCATCAACCCTGTCCCTCATGGGGATCAATACAGACCCCCTTAAACCCATACTTAACCCTGTCACTCATGGGTGGCAAAACAGATCCCCATAATCCATTAATTAACCCTGTCACTCATAGGGGTAATACAGTCCCCCATAAGCCCTTCATTAACCCTGTCACTCATGGGGTTTAATACAGACCCCCATAATCCCTATATTAATCCTGCCACCCATAGGGGTCAATGTAGACCCCATCAGCCCTTAATTAACCCTGTCACTCATGGGGGTCAATGCAGACCCCCATAATCCATTAATTAACCCTGTCACTCAAAGGGGTCAATACAGACCCCATAAGCCATTTATTAACCATGTCACTCATGGGGGTCAAGTAAGACCCCTATAACCCCTTAATTAACCCTGTCACTCATGGGGGTCGATAAAGACCCCCATAATCCCTTCATTAACCTTGTCACTCAAGGGGAGTCAATATAGACCCAACTAATACCTTATTTAACATTGGAACTCATATGGAAATTACAGACCCCATAATCCCCTAATTAACCCTGTCACTCATGGGGGTCAATACAGACCCCCATAATCCCTTAATTAACCCTGACACTCATGGGGGTCAATACAGACCCCCATCATCCCTTTATTAGCCCTGTCACTCATGAGAATCAATACAGACCCCCATAATCCCTATAATAACCCTGTCATTTATGGGGGTCAATATAGACCCCATATGCCCTTCAATAACCCTGTCACTCATGGGTGTCAATAAAGACCCCCATAGCCCCTTAATTAACCCTGTCATTCATGGGGGTCAATACAGACCCCCATAATCCCTTCATTAACCTTGTCACTCATGGGGGTCAATACAGACCCCATAAGTCCTTCATTAACCCTGTCCCTCATGGGGATCAATACAGACCCCCATAAACCCTTACTTAACCCAGTCACTCATTGGGGTCAATACAGACCCCCTTAATACCTCATTTAACATTGGAACTCATGGGGACAATACAGACCCCATAATCCCCTAATTAACCCTGTCACTCATGCGGGTCAATACAGACCCCAATAATGCCATAATTAACCCTGTCACTCACGAAATTCCCCCCTTGCGGATCCTTAAAGGACTGTAAAGGTCCTTAAACGTCCCACGATAAAAATGTTTTAACCCTATCACTCATCAGCCCCTAAAGAACCCTGTCACTCATGGGGACAACACAGACCCCATAGTCCCTTAATAAACCCTCTCATTCATGGGGGACAATAAAGTCCCCCAACAGCCCTTAATTAACCCTGTCACTCATGGGGGACAATACAGACCCCCATAAGCCCTATATTAACCATGTCACTCATGGGAATAAATACAGACCTCCATAATCCCTATATTAACTCTGTCACTCATGGGGGTCAATATAGACCTCCATCAGCCCTTAATTAACCCTGTCACTCACGGGGGTCAATACACACCCCCATAATCCCTTAATTAACCCTGTCACTCATGGGGGTCAATACAGACCCCCATAATCCCTTCATTAACCCTGTCCCTCATGGGGGTCAATACAGACCCCCATAATACCTTAATTAACATTGGAACTCATGGGGACAATACAGACCCCATAATCCCCTAATTAACCCTGTCACTCATGGGGATCATTATCGACCCCCATAAGCCCTTCATCAACCCTGTCCCTCATGGGGATCAATACAGACCCCCTTAAACCCATACTTAACCCTGTCACTCATGGGTGGCAAAACAGATCCCCATAATCCATTAATTAACCCTGTCACTCATAGGGGTAATACAGTCCCCCATAAGCCCTTCATTAACCCTGTCACTCATGGGGTTTAATACAGACCCCCATAATCCCTATATTAATCCTGCCACCCATAGGGGTCAATGTAGACCCCATCAGCCCTTAATTAACCCTGTCACTCATGGGGGTCAATGCAGACCCCCATAATCCATTAATTAACCCTGTCACTCAAAGGGGTCAATACAGACCCCATAAGCCATTTATTAACCATGTCACTCATGGGGGTCAAGTAAGACCCCTATAACCCCTTAATTAACCCTGTCACTCATGGGGGTCGATAAAGACCCCCATAATCCCTTCATTAACCTTGTCACTCAAGGGGAGTCAATATAGACCCAACTAATACCTTATTTAACATTGGAACTCATATGGAAAATACAGACCCCATAATCCCCTAATTAACCCTGTCACTCATGGGGGTCAATACAGACCCCCATAATCCCTTAATTAACCCTGACACTCATGGGGGTCAATACAGACCCCCATCATCCCTTTATTAGCCCTGACACTCATGAGAATCAATACAGACCCCCATAATCCCTATAATAACCCTGTCATTTATGGGGGTCAATATAGACCCCATATGCCCTTCAATAACCCTGTCACTCATGGGTGTCAATAAAGACCCCCATAGCCCCTTAATTAACCCTGTCACTCATGGGGGTCAATACAGACCCCCATAATCCCTTCATTAACCTTGTCACTCATGGGGGTCAATACAGACCCCATAAGTCCTTCATTAACCCTGTCCCTCATGGGGATCAATACAGACCCCCATAAACCCTTACTTAACCCAGTCACTCATTGGGGTCAATACAGACCCCCTTAATACCTCATTTAACATTGGAACTCATGGGGACAATACAGACCCCATAATCCCCTAATTAACCCTGTCACTCATGGGGGTCAATACAGACCCCAATAATGCCATAATTAACCCTGTCACTCACGAAATTCCCAACTTGCGGATCCTTAAAGGACTGTAAAGGTCCTTAAACGTCCCACGATAAAAATGTTTTAACCCTATCACTCATCAGCCCCTAAAGAACCCTGTCACTCATGGGGACAACACAGACCCCATAGTCCCTTAATAAACCCTGTCATTCATGGGGGACAATAAAGTCCCCCATCAGCCCTTAATTAACCCTGTCACTCATGGGGGTCAATACAAACCCCCATAAGCCCTATATTAACCCTGTCACTCATGGGAATAAATACAGACCTCAATAATCCCTATATTAACTCTGTCACTCATGGGGGTCAATAAAGACCCCCATCAGCCCTTAATTAACCGTGTCACTCACGGGGGTCAATGCAGACCCCCATAACCCCTTAATTAACCCTGTCACTCATGGGGGTCAATACAGACCCCCATAATCCCTTCATTAACCTTGTCAATCACGGGGGTTAATACAGACCCCCATAAGACTTTCATTAACCCTGTTCCTCATGGGGATCAATACAGACCCCCATAAACCCTTACTTAACCCTGTCACTCATGGGGGTCAATACAGACCCCCATAATACCTTAATTAACATTGGAACTCATGGGGACAATACAAACCCCATAATCCCCTAATTAACCCTGTCACTCATGGGGGTCATTACAGACCCCCATAAGCCCTTCATCAACCCTGTCCCTCATGGGGATCTATACAGACCCCCTTAAACCCTTACTTAACCCTGTCACTCGTGGGGGTCAATACAGATCCCCATAATCCATTAATTAACCCTGTCACTCATAGGGGTAATACAGTCCCCCATAAGCCCTTCATTAACCCTGTCACTCATGGGGGTTAATACAAACCCCCATAATCCCTATATTATTCCTGCCACCCATAGGGGTCAATGTAGACCCCATCAGCCCTTAATTAACCCTGTCACTCATGGGGGTAATACAGTCCCCCATAAGCACTTCATTAACCCCCTCACTCATGGGGGTCAATATAGACCCCCATAAGCCATTAATTAACCGTGTCACTCAAAGGGGTCAATACAGACCCCATAAGCCATTCATTAACCATGTCACTCATGGGGGTCAAGGAAGTCCCCTATAACCCCTTAATTAACCCTGTCACTCATGGGGGTCAATAAAGACCCCCATAATTCCTTAATTAACTCTGAAACTCATGGGGACAATGCAGACCCCATAATACCTTAATTAACCCTGTCACTCATGGGGTCAATACAGACCTCCATAAGCCCTTCATTAACCCTGGCACTCATGGGGGTTAATAAAGACCCCCATAATCCCTATATTAATCCTGCCACCCATAGGGGTCAATGTAGACCCCATCACGATAAAAATGTTTTAACCCTATCAGCCCCTAAAGAACCCTGTCACTCATGGGGACAACACAGACCCCATAGTCCCTTAATAAACCCTGTCACTCATGGGGGACAATAAAGTCCCTCATCAGCCCTTAATTAACCCTGTCACTCATGGGGGTCAATACAAACCCCCATAAGCCATATATTAACCCTGTCACTCATGGGAATAAATACAGACCCCCATAATTCCTATATTAACTCTGTCACTCATGGGGGTCAATATAGACCCCCATCAGCCCTTAATTAACCCTGTCACTCACGGGGGTCAATGCAGATCCCCATAACCCCTTAATTAACCCTGTCACTTATGGGGGTCAATACAGACCCCCATAATCCCTTCATTAACCTTGTCAATCATGGGGGTCAATACAGACCCCCATAAGACTTTCATTAACCCTTTTCCTCATGGAGATCAATACAGACCCCCATAAACCCTTACTTAACCCTGTCACTCATGGGGGTCAATAAAGACCCCCATAATACCTTAATTAACATTGGAACTCATGGGGACAATACAGACCCCATAATCCCCTAATTAACCCTGTCACTCATGGGGGTCAATACAGACCCCCATAAGACTTTCATTAACCATGTCCCTCATGGGGATCAATACAGACCCCCTTAAACCCATACTTAACCCTGTCACTCATGGGGGGCAAAACAGATCCCCATAATCCATTAATTAACCCTGTCACTCATAGGGGTAATACAGTCCCCCATAAGCCCTTCATTAACCCTGTCACTCATGGGGTTTAATACAGACCCCCATAATCCCCTATATTAATCCTGCCACCCATAGGGGTCAATGTAGACCCCATCAGCCCTTAATTAACCCTGTCACTCATATTGGTCAATGCAGACCCCCATAATCCATTAATTAACCCTGTCACTCAAAGGGGTCAATACAGACCCCATAAGCCATTCATTAACCATGTCACACATGGGGGTCAAGGAAGACCCTTATAACCCCTTAATTAACCCTGTCACTCATGGGGGTCAATAAAGACCCCCATAATCCCTTAATTAACCTTGTCACTCATGGGGGTCAATATAGACCCAACTAATAGCTTATTTAACATTGGAACTCATGAGAATCAATACAGACCCCCATAATCCCTATAATAACCCTGTCAATAATGGGGGTCAATATAGACCCCATCAGCCCTTAATTAACCCTGTCACTCATGGGGGTCAATAAAGACCCCCATAACGCCTTAATTAACCCTGTCACTCATGGGGGTCAATACAGACCCCCATAATCCCTTCATTAACCTTCTCACTTTCAGTCCATCAAGTTCAACCTGTTAAGATCTCCTCTGATTTGCAATATGCGGATTAGTTATTAATTAAATTATTGATTAAATAATTATTAATAGTATAGTATTGGAGGATGAATAGAGTTAGTCCATCAAGTTCAACCTTTTTAGATCTCTATTGATCTTTTTAATTTGGACTATTTATTATTATTGTTAATTGATCCAGAGGAAGGCAAACATAAAAAAAAAAAACATTGAAACTTTGCCAATTGTCTCATAAGGGGGAAAAAAAGCAAAATTCCTTCCTGACCCCAGAAACTGGCGATCAAATTTCTTCCTGGATCAATATTCCTTGCTAGTTATCTAGGATAGCCTTGAATGCCCTCTTTATTCAGAAATATATCTAACCCCTTTTTGAAGTTGTCTATCGAATTCGCTGTCACCACCTCCTTTGGTAGAGAATTCCACAGTTTAACCACCCTAACTGTGAAGAACCCTTTTCTTTGTTTAAGGTGAAATCTTTTTTCCTCTAACCTCAACGGATGTCCTCTTGTCAGTTGAAAATCTCTTGCTACAAAAAGTTCACTTGACAAAGCCTTATATTGACCCTGGATGTATTTATATAACGTAATCATATCTCCTCTTAGACGCCTTTTTTCTAGCGAAAATAAGTTTAATTTTGTTAGTCTTTCTTCATAACTTAGCCCCTCCATTCCCCTTATTAGTTTTGTAGCCCTTCTCTGTACTTTTTCCAGCTCTAAAATGTCTTTTTTATGAGGTGGTGCCCAAAATTGTACTCCATATTCCAAATGAGGGCGTACTAGAGATTTGTATAGTGGCAGAATTATATTTGCTTCCCTGGCTTCTATACCCTTCCTAATACATGCTAATATTTCATTTGCGTTTGCAGCCGCTGCTTGGCTTTGAGCGCTGTTACCTAGGTGGTTGTCCACAAGCACTCCCAAATTCCTTTCAATATCTGATACCCCTAGAATTGCTCCATTAAGATTATAGATTGCTTGGCTATTGTTCCTTCCCAAATGCATAACCTTACATTTATTTGTATTAAATCTCATCTGCCATTTAGCCGCCCATTTCTCTAATTTATGCTAATCCTTTTGTAGGGAAAGTACATCATTATCTGATTTTATTACCTTGCACAACTTAGTGTCATCAGCAAAAATGGAGACACTACATTCGAGTCCTACTTCAATGTCATTAATAAATATGTTAAAAAGGAGAGGACCCAATACTGAGCCCTGAGGAACCCCACTTATCACATTAGACCAATCGGAGTATGTTCCATTTACAACAACCCTTTGCTTCCTGTCTTTTAGCCAGCTCTCGATCCATGAGCAGATATTTACTGCAATTCCTGTATCCCTTAGTTTGCTCACTAGTCTTCCATGTGGCACTGTATCAAATGCCTTTAAAAAAATCTAAAAAGACTACATCCACTGAGTTGCCCTGATCCAAGTTCCTACTAACCTCCTCATAAAAACTAATTAGATTGGTCTGACACGACCTTTCCTTCATAAATCCATGTTGACTGCTACCTATGATCCTGTTCAAATAGACATATTCTTGTATTCTGTCCCTTATTAACCCTTCTAAAAGCTTCCCAACTACAGAAGTGAGGCTCACTGGTCTATAATTCCCCGGATTTGCTCTAGATCCCTTACTAGGTATCACCTCTGCTTTTCTCCAGTCATCTGGTAGAGACCCTGTAGTGAGCGAGTCTTTAAAGATTAGATATAATGGTTTGGCTATTACAGAACCCAGCTCCCTCAGTACCCTTGGATGTATTCCATCAGGACCTGGGGCTTTATTAACATTTATTTTCTCCAACCTCTTTTGTATTTCTTCCTGCGTTAACCAATTATTTAGTAAAGGTAGTGTAGCCCCATTATGTTGCAGTGTCCCAACCACTGGTACCTCCCTTGTGTAAACCGAAGAAAAGAACCTATTTAGCTCATCTGCCTTTTCCTGGTCACTAATTATCAGATGGCCTGTGTCACATTGTAATGGTCCTATCGATTCCTTCCTGGCCTTCTTCCCATTAATATATTTATAAAATATTTTAGGGTTAGTCTTACTTTCCATTGCAACTGACTTCTCATTTTCTATTTTAGCCAGTCTAATAGCCCTTTTGCAAGCCTTGTTGATTTCCTTATAGTCACATAAAGATGCCTCTGTTCCCTCCTTCTTGTATAATTTAAATGCATATTTCTTTTTCCTCATCATGATCTTTAAGTCATTGTTAAGCCACATGGGATGTGATTTACTCCTATTCATTTTATTTCCACATGGTACATGCTGATGAGTATGTTTATTTATTAAGGATTTGAATGTTGTCCATTTATTTTCAGTATTCTTCCCTGTAAGTTCTTTGTCCCAGTCTATATAATGTATTGCTGCCCGTAGCCCATTAAAGTTAGCCCTTTTAAAATTTAGAGTTTTTGTTGGCCCCTTACAACTCTGTTTTTTGTATTCAATCTCAAGTGAGACTGTGTTGTGATCACTGTTCCCCAAGGGTTCCCCTATTTTTACATTTGATATTATATCAATATTACTTGTGATGACTAAATCCAAGATGGCCCCATTTCTAGTAGGTTCTTGTATTACCTGGGCTAGATAATGATCCCTGAGTGTACTCAAGAACCTGCTCCCCTTAGCTGAGCTGCTGGTCTCGTTTATCCAGTTTATATCAGGGTAATTAAAGTCTCCCATTATTAGAACTTGCCCATGCTTAGCTGCATTTCCAATCTGTAACAATAATTGTATTTCCTCACTTTCAGCTATATTTGGGGGTTTATAGCATACTCCCACCAATATGCGTTTAGAATTAGCTCCTCCACTATTTAGCTCAACCCACAAGGATTCAATGATGCCGTTAGTGCCAGCATAAATATCTTCTCTAACTATAGGCTTAAATTCAGGCTTAACATAAAGACAGATCCCTCCTCCTCTTTTACCATTTCCCCTATCTTTCCTAAATAGGTTATAACCATCCAGATTAACAGTCCAGTCATGAGATTCATCCCACCATGTTTCCGTAATGCCTATTAAGCCCCATTTTTCTTGTACTGCTAATATTTCTAGCTCATCCATTTTCCCAGGCAAACTTCTTGCGTTTGCAATCATACACTTTATGTTGCTATGGCTCTGCTGTTGTGAAGTGCCTGCCACTGTATTTGAGGCCCCTATTAATATCTCCCTACTTTCTATTGTAACCCTCCCCCCTTCTCCTCCCCCATGGGTAAATAATTCATCCCTTTCCCTCTCTACCCTATTTACCCCAATACTTCTATATAGTCCCTCCCCCCCACCTACAAGTTTAAAAACTCCCCCAGCCGTTCTACCATCCTATCCCCTAGCACAAAAGCGCCCTCATCATTAAGGTGCAATCCATCCCTGCTATAGAGATTGTACCCAAGTGAGAAGTCAGCCCAGTGCTCTAAAAACCCAAAACCCTCTGCACTGCACCACTTTTTTAGCCACGCATTAACCTCCCTAAGCTCCATCTGCCTCCCTGGGCTAGCACGTGGCACTGGTAGTATCTCAGAAAATACTACCTTGGAGGTCCTTGCTTTAAGCTTATTCCCTAATTCTCTAAAATCATTCTTTAGGACGCTCCATCTTCCACTAACTTTGTCATTGGTACCAATGTGTACCAAGACCGCCGGTTCATTACCAGCCCCTCCCAATAATTTATCCACCCGATCCACAACATGCCGAACCCGAGCACCCGGGAGACAGCAAACTGTTCGATTGCTGGGATCTGGGTGACAAATTACCCTGTCTACCTTCCTAATAATAGAGTCCCCTACCACCAAAACATGTCTGTTGCTCTGCCTATTCTGCCCTCCCTCTTCTCCAGTAGAGCTGTTCGCCCGGCTGTTAGAGGGAACAGCTCTATCTGGCATTGCCATTCCTGAATGGACATCGCCAACAGTTTCACTCAATCTCGCAAATCTGTTGGTGTTTGCCAACTCAGAACTGGCCTGCCTCCTCCTGTACCCCCTGATTCCCCTTCTAACTGTAACCCAGCTACCTCCCTGGCCATCCTCACTAGCCCCAGCTCCTCCCTCCATACTAGGCCCAGCTAAACTGTGCTCCGTGAGCACCAACTCCCTTTCCAGTGGAGCAATATCACTAAGTGCTGCAATTCTCCTCTCCAGATCTTCAATTTGAGCTTCCAAAGAGGCAACATGCTCACACCTGTCACAGAGGTATGGACCCTGGATCATCTGTTCCAGTAGTGCATACATTTGGCAGGATGTACACTGAGTGAGGTTTCCACTGGACTGACTCATGATTATCAGTTACAAAAATACAGAGAGAAAACAAATCAATGTATTTGTATAAAGATTTATTTTCCACACCTTAAACCAAACAAAACAGAAACAATATGTACGTTTGTTTTCTGTTTTTTCTTATAATACCCCTTATTTGGATTTCCTCCTTTTATTTAATCTCCTACACACCAACTACACTTATACTAGAAATGATTGCAAGCTCCCAAGCTCTCCCTTCCCTGGTTAAAATAGACCCCGCCTACTTGCCTGTACAATGATAAAAGAGCACAGGATAGAAAACACGGTCCTGCCCCACAGAACCGATTGAACAGAAAACAACAAAATACACACAGATATAACTTACACAGCCCAAGCCACACCCACACTCACCTGTACTCTGATTAATGCAACAGACAGAAAACTCTGCACTGACTTAGAGCAGATTCAAACAGAACTCACACAAATTCACCCAGATATAACTACACAGGCCAAGCCACACCCACTATCACCTGTACTTTGATTAATGCAACAGACAGAAAACTGTGCACGGACTTACAAAGCGGATTCAAACCAGACCTCACACAAATGCACCCAGATATAACTACACAGACCAAGCCACACCCACTCTCACCTGTACACTGATTAATGCAGACAAACTGTGCACTGACTTAGAGCAGATTCAAACAGAAACTCACACAAATTCACCCAGATATAACTACACAGGCCAAGCCACACCCACTCTCACCTGTACACTGATTAATGCAGACAAACTCTGCACTGACTTAGAGCAGATTCAAACAGAAACTCACACAAATGCACCCAGATATAACTACACAGACCAAGCCACACCCACTCTCACCTGTACACTGATTAATGCAGACAAACTCTGCACTGACTTAGAGCAGATTCAAACAGAAACTCACACAAATGCACCCAGATATAACTACACAGACCAAGCCACACCCACTCTCACCTGTACACTGATTAATGCAGACAAACTCTGCACTGACTTAGAGCAGATTCAAACCAATACAGACCCCATAATCCCCTAATTAACCCTGTCACTCATGGGGATCATTACAGACCCCCATAAGCCCTTCATCAACCCTGTCCCTCATGGGGATCAATACAGACCCCCTTAAAACCATACTTAAAACTGTCACTCATGGGTGGCAAAACAGATCCCCATAATCCATTAATTAACCCTGTCACTCATAGGGGTAATACAGTCCCCCATAAGCCCTT
The DNA here is from genome assembly GCA_027410445.1 of Discoglossus pictus. Lineage (NCBI taxonomy): Eukaryota > Metazoa > Chordata > Amphibia > Anura > Alytidae > Discoglossus > Discoglossus pictus. The sequence goes on from CM050169.1 coordinate 88,283,929, forward strand.
CATTAACCCTGTGACTCATGGGGTTTAATACAGACCCCCATAATCCCTATATTAATCCTGCCACCCATAGGGGTCAATGTAGACCCCATCAGCCCTTAATTAACCCTGTCACTCATGGGGGTCAATGCAGACCCCCATAATCCATTAATTAACCCTGTCACTCAAAGGGGTCAATACAGACCCCATAAGCCATTCATTAACCATGTCACTCATGGGGGTCAAGTAAGACCCCTATAACCCCTTAATTAACCCTGTCACTCATGGGGGTCGATAAAGACCCCCATAATCCCTTCATTAACCTTGTCACTCATGGGGGTCAATATAGACCCAACTAATACCTTATTTAACATTGGAACTCATATGGAAAATACAGACCCCATAATCCCCTAATTAACCCTGTCACTCATGGTGGTCAATACAGACCCCCATAATCCCTTAATTAACCCTGACACTCATGGGGGTCAATACAGACCCCCATCATCCCTTTATTAGCCCTGTCACTCATGAGAATCAATACAGACCCCCATAATCCCTATAATAACCCTGTCATTTATGAGGGTCAATATAGACCCCATATGCCCTTCATTAACCCCGTCACTCATGGGGGTCAATAAAGACCCCCATAGCCCCTTAATTAACCCTGTCACTCATGGGGGTCAATACAGACCCCCATAATCCCTTCATTAACCTTGTCACTCATGGGGGTCAATACAGACCCCATAAGTCCTTCATTAACCCTGTCCCTCATGGGGATCAATACAGACCCCCATAAACCCTTACTTAACCCAGTCACTCATTGGGGTCAATACAGACCCCCTTAATACCTCATTTAACATTGGAACTCATGGGGACAGTACAGACCCCATAATCCCCTAATTAACCCTGTCACTCATGGGGGTCAATACAGACCCCAATAATGCCATAATTAACCCTGTCACTCACGAAATTCCCACCTTGCGGATCCTTAAAGGACTGTAAAGGTCCTTATAGGACCCACGATAAAAATGTTTTAACCCTATCACTCATCAGCCCCTAAAGAACCCTGTCACTCATGGGGACAACACAGACCCCATAGTCCCTTAATAAACCCTGTCATTCATGGGGGACAATAAAGTCCCCCATCAGCCCTTAATTAACCCTGTCACTCATGGGGGTCAATACAAACCCCCATAAGCCCTATATTAACCCTGTCACTCATGGGAATAAATACAGACCCCCATAATTCCTATATTAACTCTGTCACTCATGGGGGTCAATATAGACCCCCATCAGCCCTTAATTAACCCTGTCACTCACGGGGGTCAATGCAGATCCCCATAACCCCTTAATTAACCCTGTCACTCATGGGGGTCAATACAGACCCCCATAATCCCTTCATTAACCTTGTCATACATGGGGGTCAATACAGACCCCCATAAGACTTTCATTAACCCTGTTCCTCATGGGGATCAATACAGACCCCCATAAACCCTTACTTAACCCTGTCACTCATGGGGGTCAATACAGACCCCCATAATACCTTAATTAACATTGGAACTCATGGGGACAATACAGACCCCATAATCCCCTAATTAACCCTGTCACTCATGGGGGTCAATACAGACCCCCATAGCCCCTTAATTAACCCTGTCACTCATGGGGGTCAATACAGACCCCCATAATCCCTTCATTAACCTTGTCACTCATAGGGGTCAATACAGACCCCATAAGTCCTTCATTAACCCTGTCCCTCATGGGGATCAATACAGACCCCCATAAACCCTTACTTAACCCAGTCACTCATTAGGGTCAAAACAGACCCCCTTATTACCTTATTTAACATTGGAACTCATGGGAACAATACAGACCCCATAATCCCCTAATTAACCCTGTCACTCATGGGAGTCAATACAGACCCCAATAATGCCATAATTAACCCTGTCACTCACGAAATTCCCACCTTGCGGATCCTTAAAGGACTGTAAAGGTCCTTAAAGGACCCACGATAAAAATGTTTTACCCTATCATTTATCAGCCCCTAAAGAACCCTGTCACTCATGGGGACAACACAGACCCCATAGTCCGTTAATAAACCCTGTCATTCATGGGGGACAATAAAGTCCCCCATCAGCCATTAATTAACCCTGTCACTCATGGGTGTCAATACAAACCCCCATAAGCCCTATATTAACCCTGTCACTCATGGGAATATATACAGACCCCAATAATCCCTATATTAACTCTGTCACTCATGGGGGTCAATATAGACCCCCATCAGCCCTTAATTAACCCTGTCACTCACGGGGGTCAATGCAGACCCCCATAATCCATGCATTAACCTTGTCAATTACGGGGGTCAATACAGACCCCCATAAGACTTTCATTAACCCTGTCACTCATGGGGGTCAATACAGACCCCCATAATACCTTAATTAACATTGGAACTCATGAGGACAATACAGACCCCATAATCCCCTAATTAACCCTGTCACTCATGGGGGTCATTACAGACCCCCATAAGCCCTTCATCAACCCTGTCCCTCATGGGGATCAATACAGACCCCCTTAAACCCTTACTTAACCATGTCACTCATGGGGGTCAAGGAAGACCCCTATAACCCCTTACTTAACCCTGTCACTCATGGGGGTCGATAAAGACCCCCATAATACCTTAATTAACTCTGAAACTCATGGGGACAATGCAGACCCCATAATACCTTAATTAACCCTGTCACTCATGGGGGTCAATACAGACCTCCATAAGCCCTTCATTAACCCTGTCACTTATGGGGGTCAATACAGACACCAATAATCCCTTAATTAACCCTCACACTCATGGGGGTCAATACAGACCCGCATAATCCATTAATTAACCCTGTCACTCAAAGGGATCAATACAGTCCCGCATAAGCCCTTCATTAACCCTGTCACTCATGGGGGTCAATGAAGACCCCCATAACCCCTTAATTAACCCTGTCACTCATGGGGGTCAATACAGACCCCCATAATCCCTTCATTAACCTTGTCAATAATGGGGGTCAATACAGACCCCCATAAGACATTCATTAACCCTGTTCCTCATGGGGATCAATACAGACCCCCATAAACCCTTACTTAACCCTGTCACTCATAAGGGTCAATACAGACCCCCATAATACCTTAATTAACATTGGAACTCATGGGGACAATACAGACCCCATAATCCCCTAATTAACCCTGTCACTCATTTGGGTCAATTCAGACCCCCATAATCCCTTAATTAACCCTGTACCTCACGAAATTCCCGCCTTGCGGGTCCTTAAAGGACCGTAAAGGTCCTTAAAGGACCCACGATAAAAATGTTTTAACCCTATTACTCATCAGCCCCTAAAGAACCCTGTCACTCATGGGGACAACACAGACCCCATAGTCCCTTAATTAACCCTGTCACTCATGGGAGACAATAAAGTCCCCCATTAGCCCTTATTAACCCTGTCACTCATGGGGGTCAATACAGACCCCCATAATACCTTAATTAACATTGGAACTCATGGAGACAATACAGACCCCATAATCCCCAATATTAACCCTGTCACTCATGGGAATCAATACATACCCCCATAATCCCGATATTAACTTTGTCACTCATGGGGGTCAATATAGACCCCGATCAGCCCTTAAGTATCCCTGTCACTCACGGGGTCAATACAGACCCCCATAATACCTTAATTATCCCTGTCACTCATGGGGGTCAATACAGACCCCCATAAGCCCTTCATTAACCCTGTCCCTCATGGGGATCACTACAGACGCCCATAAACCCTTACTTAACCCTGTCACTCGTGGGGGTCAATACAGACCCACATAATACTTTAATTGACATTGGAACTCATGGGGTCAATATAGACCCCCAAAATCCCCTAATTAACCCTGTCACTTATGGGGGTCAATACAGACCCCCATAAGCCCTTCATTAACGCTGTTACACATGTGGGTCAATACAGACCCCCATAAACTCTTAATTAGGCCTGTCACTCATGGGAGTCAATAAAGTCCCCCATTAGCCCTTAATTAACCCTGTCACTCATGGGATTCAATCAGACACCCATAATCCCTATATTAGCTCTGTCACACATGGGGGTCAATATAGACCCCCATCAACCCTTAATTATCCCTATAACTCACGAGGGTTAATACATACCCCCATAATACCTTAATTAACCCTGTTACTCATATTGATCAATACAGTCCCCAAAATCCCCTAATTAACCCTGTCACTCATAGGGGTCTATATAGTCCCCCATAAGCCCTTCATTAACCCTTTCACTCATGGGGGTCAATACAGACCCCCATAATCCCTATATTAACCCTGCCACTCATAGGGGTCAATGTAGACCCCATCAGCCCTTAATTAACCCTGTCACTCATGGGGGTTATTATAGACCCCCATAATCCATTAATTAACTCTGTCACTGAAAGGGGTCAATACAGACCCCATAAGCCCTTCATTAACCCTGTCACTCATGGGGGTCAAGGAAGACCCCCATGACAACAGAGACTATAAATAGGGATGTCTTGGTGTTATGGCGGTAACCCCTGAGGAAATTGAGAAACGTGCGTCGGGAGAGACGCAGCAACGTGAGGCGCGTGTTAGTGACGTCATTGCGAGGCGTCCTAACCGCGATCTCCATGCTTTAGGAGACAAACAGATTGTCTGGGACACAGCGATATATCCAAAAGCCAAATAATACTAAGAATAGGTTCCTGAATCATCTAGTCACTCCTAACAGGAGTTTAATAAAAGGGAATTAAAGGAATAATATAGGGGATATACTACAACCAAGCAATAGGCAGTCCAATACTCCTGTAATATAGCACAACTCAGCACTTTATAAATACAATTCATCACGATTGTATTTAAGTTAACACAAGTTATATGCATAATTTATTTAACAGGGCAAAACACAGTTTGTTTTGCAAGCACCTTCAGCACTTTATTATAGCACTTTATTATAGCACTTTAGAATCACAGCACCTTAAAGACAATATTCAAAGGAGTATCAACGCCCATTTTTATAAGTCCAGTCATATCATATCCCTATATCCTTTCCCACCTCCTGTTCTAGATTGCAGCGTCCATATTTTTAGCTTTTGTAGCATCTATTTTTAAAGTAAATTATTAAAAGCTAAGTTTTAATCAACTGGGTCTCTTACACTATTGAAATTCATAGGTGTGCACTATTAAAAGGGTCCCTTTTCTTTTCTTCCATTGTTCAATATGTATTTTTGACCCTTAGTGGCACCCTAAGTAAAAGGTCATTATACCCAATTACATCTAGAGCCACCAAACCTATCTTGTTTCTATAGACCCCTATAACCCCTTAATTAACCCTGTAAATATGGGGGTTAATACAGACCCCCATAATACCTTAATTAACTCTGAAACTCATGGGGACAATACAGACCCCATAATCCCCAATATTAACCCTGTCACTCATGGGAATTAATACAGACCCCCATAATCCAAATATTAACTCTGTCACTCATGGGGGTCAATATAGACCCCCATCAGCCCTTAATTATCCCTGTCACTCATTGGGGTCAATACAGACCCCCATAATACCTTAATTAACCCTGTCACTCATGGGGGTCAATACATACCCCCATAAGCCCTTCATTATCCCTGTCCCTCATGGGGATCACTACAGATGCCCATAAACCCTTACTTAACCCTGTCACTCGTGGGGGTCAATACAGACCCCCATAATACCTTAATTAACATTGGAACTCATGGGGACAATACAGACCCCAAAATCCCCTAATTAACCCTGTCACTCATGGGGGTCAATACAGACCCCCATAGGCCCTTCATTAACCCTGTTACGAAAGGGGGTAAATACAGACCCCCTTAAACCCTTAATTAACCTTGTCACTCATGGGGGTCAATAAAGTCCCCCATCAGCCCCTAATTAACCCTGTCACTCATGGGGGTCAATACAGACCCCCATAAGCCCTATATTAACCCTGTCACTTATGGGAATCAATACAGACCCTGATAATCCCTATATTAACTCTGTCACACATGGGGGTCAATATAGACCCCCATCAGCCCTTAATTATCCCTATCACTCATGGGGGTCAATATAGACCCCCATAATCCATTAATTAACCCTGTCACTGAAAGGGGTCAATACAGACCCCATAAGCCCTTCATTAACCCTGTCACTCATGGGGGTCAAGGAAGACCCCTATAACCCCTTAGTTAACGCTGTCACTTATGGGGGTGAATACAGACCCCCATAATACCTTAATTAACTCTGAAACTCATGGGGACAATGCAGACCCCATAATACCTTAATTAACGCTGTCACTCATGGGGGTCAATACAGACCTCCATAAACCCTTCATTAACCCTGTCACTTATGAGGGTCAATACAGAGCCCAATTATCTCTTAATTAACCCTCACACTCATGGGGGTCAATACAGACACCCCATCAGCCCTTATTTAACCCTGTCATTCATGAGGGTCAATACAGACCTGCATAATCCATTAATTAACCCTGTCACTCATAGGGATCAATACAGTCCCCCATAAGCCCTTCATTAACCCTGTCACTCATGGGGGTCAATACAGACCCCCATAATCACTATAATAACCCTGTCACTCTTGGGGGTCAATATAGACCCCATAAGCCCTTCAATAACCCTGTCACTCATGGGGGTCAATGAAGACCCCCCATAACCCCTTAAATAACCCTGTCACTCATCGGGGTCAATACAGACCCCCATAATCCCTTCATTAACCTTGTCACTCATGGGGGTCAATACAGACCCCCATAAGTCTTTCATTAACCCTTTCCCTCATGGGGATCAATACAGACCCCATAAACCCTTATTAAACCCTGTCACTCATGGGGGGCAATACAGACCCCCATAATACCTTAATTAACATTGGAACTCATGGGGACAATACAGACCCCATAATCCCCTAATTAACCCTGTCACTCATGGGGGTCAATACAGACCCCCATAGTCCCTTAATTAACCCTGACACTCATGGGGGTCAATACAGACCCCCATCAGCCCTTAATTAGCCCTGTCACTCATTGGGGTCAATACAGACCCCCATAATCCAATAATTAACCCTGTCACTCATAGCGATCAACAAAGACCCCCATAGGCCTTCATTAACCTTGTTACACATGAGGGACAAAACAGACCCCCATAATACCTTAATTAACTCTGTTACTGATGGGGGTCAATACAGACCAATATAATCCCTTAATTAACCCTGTCACTTATGGGGGTCAATACAGACCTCCATAAGCCCTTCATTAACCCTGTCACTTATGGGGGTCAATACAGACCCCAATAATCCCTTAATTTACCCTCACATTCATGGGGGTCAATACAGACCCCCCATCAGCCCTTCATTAACCCTGTCATTCATGAGGGTCAATACAGACCCGCATATTCCACTAATTAACCCTGTCAATCATAGGGATCAATACAGTCCCCCATAAGCCCTTCATTAACCCTGTCACTCATGGGGGTCAACACAGACCCCCATAATCCCTATAATAACCCTGTCACTTGTGGGGGTCAATATAGACCCCATAAGCCCTTCATTAACCCTGTCACTCATGGGGGTCAATGAAGACCCCCATAACCCCTTAATTAACCCTGTCACTCATGGGGGTCAATACAAACCCCCATAATCCCTTCATTAACCTTGTCACTCATGGGGGTCAATACAGACCCCCATAAGTCTTTCATTAAACCTGTCCCTTATGGGGATCAATACAGACCCCCATAAACCCTTACTTAACCCTGTCAATCATGGGGGTCAATACAGACCCCCATAATACCTTAATTAACATTGGAACTCATGGGGACAATACAGACCCCATAATCCCCTCATTAACCCTGTCACTCATGGGGGTCAATATAGACCCCCATAATTACTATAATAACCCTGTCACTCTTGGGGGTCAATATAGACCCCATAAGCCCTTCAATAACCCTGTCACTCATGGGGGTCAATGAAGACCCCCCATAACCCCTTAAATAACCCTGTCACTCATCGGGGTCAATACAGACCCCCATAATCCCTTCATTAACCTTGTCACTCATGGGGGTCAATACAGACCCCCATAAGTCTTTCATTAACCCTTTCCCTCATGGGGATCAATACAGACCCCCATAAACCCTTACTTAACCCTGTCACTCATGGGGGTCAATACAGACCCCCATAATACCTTAATTAACATTGGAACTCATGGGGACAATACAGACCCCATAATCCCCTCATTAACCCTGTCACTCATGGGGGTCAATATAGACCCCCATAATCACTATAATAACCCTGTCACTCTTGGGGGTCAATATAGACCCCATAAGCCCTTCAATAACCCTGTCACTCATGGGGGTCAATGAAGACCCCCCATAACCCCTTAAATAACCCTGTCACTCATCGGGGTCAATACAGACCCCCATAATCCCTTCATTAACCTTGTCACTCATGGGGGTCAATACAGACCCCCATAAGTCTTTCATTAACCCTTTCCCTCATGGGGATCAATACAGACCCCCATAAACCCTTACTTAACCCTGTCACTCATGGGGGTCAATACAGACCCCCATAATACCTTAATTAACATTGGAACTCATGGGGACAATACAGACCCCATAATCCCCTAATTAACCCTGTCACTCATGGGAGTCAATACAGACCCCAATAATGCCATAATTAACCCTGTCACTCACGAAATTCCCACCTTGCGGATCCTTAAAGGACTGTAAAGGTCCTTAAAGGACCCACGATAAAAATGTTTTACCCTATCATTTATCAGCCCCTAAAGAACCCTGTCACTCATGGGGACAACACAGACCCCATAGTCCCTTAATAAACCCTGTCATTCATGGGGGACAATAAAGTCCCCCATCAGCCATTAATTAACCCTGTCACTCATGGGTGTCAATACAAACCCCCATAAGCCCTATATTAACCCTGTCACTCATGGGAATATATACAGACCCCAATAATCCCTATATTAACTCTGTCACTCATGGGGGTCAATATAGACCCCCATCAGCCCTTAATTAACCCTGTCACTCACGGGGGTCAATGCAGACCCCCATAATCCATGCATTAACCTTGTCAATTACGGGGGTCAATACAGACCCCCATAAGACTTTCATTAACCCTGTCACTCATGGGGGTCAATACAGACCCCCATAATACCTTAATTAACATTGGAACTCATGAGGACAATACAGACCCCATAATCCCCTAATTAACCTTGTCACTCATGGGGGTCATTACAGACCCCCATAAGCCCTTCATCAACCCTGTCCCTCATGGGGATCAATACAGACCCCCTTAAACCCTTACTTAACCATGTCACTCATGGGGGTCAAGGAAGACCCCTATAACCCCTTACTTAACCCTGTCACTCATGGGGGTCGATAAAGACCCCCATAATACCTTAATTAACTCTGAAACTCATGGGGACAATGCAGACCCCATAATACCTTAATTAACCCTGTCACTCATGGGGGTCAATACAGACCTCCATAAGCCCTTCATTAACCCTGTCACTTATGGGGGTCAATACAGACACCAATAATCCCTTAATTAACCCTCACACTCATGGGGGTCAATACAGACCCGCATAATCCATTAATTAACCCTGTCACTCAAAGGGATCAATACAGTCCCGCATAAGCCCTTCATTAACCCTGTCACTCATGGGGGTCAATGAAGACCCCCATAACCCCTTAATTAACCCTGTCACTCATGGGGGTCAATACAGACCCCCATCAGCCCTTAATTAGCCCTGTCACTCATTGGGGTCAATACAGACCCCCATAATCCAATAATTAACCCTGTCACTCATAGCGATCAACAAAGACCCCCATAGGCCTTCATTAACCTTGTTACACATGAGGGACAATACAGACCCCCATAATACCTTAATTAACTCTGTTACTGATGGGTGTCAATACAGACCAATATAATCCCTTAATTAACCCTGTCACTTATGGGGGTCAATACAGACCTCCATAAGCCCTTCATTAACCCAGTCACTTATGGGGGTCAATACAGACCCCAATAATCCCTTAATTTACCCTCACATTCATGGGGGTCAATACAGACCCCCCATCAGCCCTTCATTAACCCTGTCATTCATGAGGGTCAATACAGACCCGCATATTCCACTAATTAACCCTGTCAATCATAGGGATCAATACAGTCCCCCATAAGCCCTTCATTAACCCTGTCACTCATGGGGGTCAATACAGACCCCCCATAATCCCTATAATAACCCTGTCACTTGTGGGGGTCAATATAGACCCCATAAGCCCTTCATTAACCCTGTCACTCATGGGGGTCAATAAAGACCCCCATAACCCCTTAATTAACCCTGTCACTCATGGGGGTCAATACATACCCCCATAAGCCCTTCATTATCCCTGTCCCTCATGGGATCACTACAGATGCCCATAAACCCTTACTTAACCCTGTCACTCGTGGGGGTCAATACAGACCCCCATAATACCTTAATTAACATTGGAACTCATGGGGACAATACAGACCCCAAAATCCCCTAATTAACCCTGTCACTCATGGGGGTCAATACAGACCCCCATAGGCCCTTCATTAACCCTGTTACGAAAGGGGGTAAATACAGACCCCCTTAAACCCTTAATTAACCTTGTCACTCATGGGGGTCAATAAAGTCCCCCATCAGCCCCTAATTAACCCTGTCACTCATGGGGGTCAATACAGACCCCCATAAGCCCTATATTAACCCTGTCACTTATGGGAATCAATACAGACCCCGTTAATCCCTATATTAACTCTGTCACACATGGGGGTCAATATAGACCCCCATCAGCCCTTAATTATCCCTATCACTCATGGGGGTCAATATAGACCCCCATAATCCATTAATTAACCCTGTCACTGAAAGGGGTCAATACAGACCCCATAAGCCCTTCATTAACCCTGTCACTCATGGGGGTCAAGGAAGACCCCTATAACCCCTTAGTTAACGCTGTCACTTATGGGGGTGAATACAGACCCCCATAATACCTTAATTAACTCTGAAACTCATGGGGACAATGCAGACCCCATAATACCTTAATTAACCCTGTCACTCATGGGGGTCAATACAGACCTCCATAAACCCTTCATTAACCCTGTCACTTATGAGGGTCAATACAGAGCCCAATTATCTCTTAATTAACCCTCACACTCATGGGGGGCAATACAGACACCCCATCAGCCCTTAATTAACCCTGTCATTCATGAGGGTCAATACAGACCTGCATAATCCATTAATTAACCCTGTCACTCATAGGGATCAATACAGTCCCCCATAAGCCCTTCATTAACCCTGTCATTCATGGGGGGTCAATACAGACCCCCATAATCACTATAATAACCCTGTCACTCTTGGGGGTCAATATAGACCCCATAAGCCCTTCAATAACCCTGTCACTCATGGGGGTCAATGAAGACCCCCCATAACCCCTTAAATAACCCTGTCACTCATCGGGGTCAATACAGACCCCCATAATCCCTTCATTAACCTTGTCACTCATGGGGGTCAATACAGACCCCCATAAGTCTTTCATTAACCCTTTCCCTCATGGGGATCAATACAGACCCCATAAACCCTTATTAAACCCTGTCACTCATGGGGGTCAATACAGACCCCCATAATACCTTAATTAACATTGGAACTCATGGGGACAATACAGACCCCATAATCCCCTAATTAACCCTGTCACTCATGGGGGTCAATACAGACCCCCATAGTCCCTTAATTAACCCTGACACTCATGGGGGTCAATACAGACCCCCATCAGCCCTTAATTAGCCCTGTCACTCATTGGGGTCAATACAGACCCCCATAATCCAATAATTAACCCTGTCACTCATAGCGATCAACAAAGACCCCCATAGGCCTTCATTAACCTTGTTACACATGAGGGACAAAACAGACCCCCATAATACCTTAATTAACTCTGTTACTGATGGGGGTCAATACAGACCAATATAATCCCTTAATTAACCCTGTCACTTATGGGGGTCAATACAGACCTCCATAAGCCCTTCATTAACCCTGTCACTTATGGGGGTCAATACAGACCCCAATAATCCCTTAATTTACCCTCACATTCATGGGGGTCAATACAGACCCCCCATCAGCCCTTCATTAACCCTGTCATTCATGAGGGTCAATACAGACCCGCATATTCCACTAATTAACCCTGTCAATCATAGGGATCAATACAGTCCCCCCATAAGCCCTTCATTAACCCTGTCACTCATGGGGGTCAATACAGACCCCCATAATCCCTATAATAACCCTGTCACTTGTGGGGGTCAATATAGACCCCATAAGCCCTTCATTAACCCTGTCACTCATGGGGGTCAATGAAGACCCCCATAACCCCTTAATTAACCCTGTCACTCATGGGGGTCAATACAGACCCCCATAATCCCTTCATTAACCTTGTCACTCATGGGGGTCAATACAGACCCCCATAAGTCTTTCATTAAACCTGTCCCTTATGGGGATCAATACAGACCCCCATAAACCCTTACTTAACCCTGTCACTTATGGGGGTCAATACAGACCCCCATAATACCTTAATTAACATTGGAACTCATGGGGACAATACAGACCCCATAATCCCCTCATTAACCCTGTCACTCATGGGGGTCAATATAGACCCCCATAATCACTATAATAACCCTGTCACTCTTGGGGGTCAATATAGACCCCATAAGCCCTTCAATAACCCTGTCACTCATGGGGGTCAATGAAGACCCCCCATAACCCCTTAAATAACCCTGTCACTCATCGGGGTCAATACAGACCCCCATAATCCCTTCATTAACCTTGTCACTCATGGGGGTCAATACAGACCCCCATAAGTCTTTCATTAACCCTTTCCCTTTATGGGGATCAATACAGACCCCCATAAACCCTTACTTAACCCTGTCACTCATGGGGGTCAATACAGACCCCCATAATACCTTAATTAACATGGGAACTCATGGGGACAATACAGACCCCATAATCCACTCATTAACCCTGTCACTCATGGGGGTCAATATAGACCCCCATAATCACTATAATAACCCTGTCACTCTTGGGGGTCAATATAGACCCCATAAGCCCTTCAATAACCCTGTCACTCATGGGGGTCAATGAAGACCCCCCATAACCCCTTAAATAACCCTGTCACTCATCGGGGTCAATACAGACCCCCATAATCCCTTCATTAACCTTGTCACTCATGGGGGTCAATACAGACCCCCATAAGTATTTCATTAACCCTTTCCCTCATGGGGATCAATACAGACCCTCATAAACCCTTACTTAACCCTGTCACTCATGGGGGTCAATACAGACCCCCATAATACCTTAATTAACATTGGAACTCATGAGGACAATACAGACCCCATAATCCCCTAATTAACCCTGTCACTCATGGGGGTCAATACAGACCCCCATAGTCCCTTAATTAACCCTGACACTCATGGGGGTCAATACAGACCCCCATCAGCCCTTAATTAGCCCTGTCACTCATTGGGGTCAATACAGACCCCCATAATCCAATAATTAACCCTGTCACTCATAGCGATCAACAAAGACCCCCATAGGCCTTCATTAACCTTGTTACACATGAGGGACAATACAGACCCCCATAATACCTTAATTAACTCTGTTACTGATGGGTGTCAATACAGACCAATATAATCCCTTAATTAACCCTGTCACTTATGGGGGTCAATACAGACCTCCATAAGCCCTTCATTAACCCTGTCACTTATTGGGGGTCAATACAGACCCCAATAATCCCTTAATTTACCCTCACATTCATGGGGGTCAATACAGACCCCCCATCAGCTCTTCATTAACCCTGTCATTCATGAGGGTCAATACAGACCCGCATATTCCACTAATTAACCCTGTCAATCATAGGGATCAATACAGTCCCCCATAAGCCCTTCATTAACCCTGTCACTCATGGGGGTCAATACAGACCCCCATAATCCCTATAATAACCCTGTCACTTGTGGGGGTCAATATAGACCCCATAAGCCCTTCATTAACCCTGTCACTCATGGGGGTCAATGAAGACCCCCATAACCCCTTAATTAACCCTGTCACTCATGGGGGTCAATACAGACCCCCATAATCCCTTCATTAACCTTGTCACTCATGGGGGTCAATACAGACCCCCATAAGTCTTTCATTAAACCTGTCCTTTATGGGGATCAATACAGACCCCCATAAACCCTTACTTAACCCTGTCACTTATGGGGGTCAATACAGACCCCCATAATACCTTAATTAACATTGGAACTCATGGGGACAATACAGACCCCATAATCCCCTAATTAACCCTGTCACTCATGGGGGTCAATACAGACCCTCATAAACCCTTAATTAACCCTGTCACTCATGGGGGTCAATACAGACACCCATCAGCCCTTAATTTGCCCTGTCACTCATTGGTGTCAATACAGACCCTGCATAATCCATTAATTAACCCTGTCACTCATAGGGGTCAACACAGACCCCCATAGGCCTGCATTAACCTTGTTACACATGGGGGACAATACAGACCCCCATAATACCTTAATTAACCCTTTTACTCATGGGTGTCAATACAGACCCCCATAATCCATTAATTAACCCTGTCACTCATAGGGATCAATACAGCCTGCATAAACCTTTAATTAACCCTGTCACTCATGGGGGTAAATACAGACCCCTATAATCCCTTAATTAATCCTGTCACTTATGGGGGTCAGTACAGACCCCCATCAGCCCTTAATTAACCCTGTCACTCAAGGGTGTTAATACAGGCCCCCATAATGCCTTCATTAACCCGTCACTCTTAAGGGTCAATACAGACCCCCATAAGCCCTTAATTAACCATGTCACTCATGGGGGTCAATACAGACCCCATAATCCCTTAATTAACCATGGAACTCATGTGAGTCAATATAGACCCCCATAAACCCTTCATTAAACTTGTCACTTATGGGGTCAATACAGACCCCACTAAATGTTGAATGTACTCTTAATAGAGGGGTTATTAGGTCCACACCTAACAGTACTGTAGAGGAGAAAAGTGATAAAAAAACTTCTTCAACGTGAAGCAAAATGGATTTACAAATTACAAGCTCTATCTCCAATAGGTTTAAATGAAGGTTTCAAATTTTTACCCTTTATTTGAATATACTGGTATTTTTATGGGATTGTTATCAAGTAGTCATTGTTTGTCCCTATAGCTCACTTATTATTATTTTATTATTTATTATCTTTAATTTAGTTTTTTTTGCCACTTATAGTTTCTCATCTTTATATTTGGCATTTAAATGCCATACAATATCACATTGTACCACTTATATTGATGGCTCATTTTTTATTTGCCATCAACTTATTATGGCTGTTACACAGGCATCATATTTCTTGTTCTTTCCCTACACCTCATCTTTACACTTACACTATATTGGGGTGTTCCCCCTACCACATCTATAGAGATGCCTTACATGTTTCATCTCTCATATTATTAGCTTTTATGCACCTTTTACCACATATTCATATTTACACT
Organism: Discoglossus pictus; assembly: GCA_027410445.1. Lineage (NCBI taxonomy): Eukaryota > Metazoa > Chordata > Amphibia > Anura > Alytidae > Discoglossus > Discoglossus pictus. The sequence continues at coordinate 88,299,536 of CM050169.1, forward strand.
CTAGCAGCTTCCATTTAATTTAGATATCCTCCCCCCTTTTATTTTTATTTTCCCTATTATATTTACTCTTCAAAATATGTTCCCCCACCTCTTGGGTTTGTGGCTTCTACCATTCTATTTTTACTACTGCAAGTTTATAATTGGGCTGGATATTTGCCATTTCGCTATTTCATGTTACTTCCCTCCTTAGATCCCATCTTATAGAAGGGTGGTTTCATTTGCATCGCACTGTATCTTAGCGCAACAGACGCTTCCTGTATCCATTGCGCAGGTTTACTGAGTGTCAATTGGTTGCCGTAGTTACGGCAGCGTTTAAAAAGAGGGCCAGACGGCTTCACAGACCTTACCTTGACAAAGACGTCTGATGACGTCGAAGCGCGTCGGCCTTTGATGACGTGGCATGCCTCACAGTTAAGGGCACGCCGGCGTCTTCACTACTAACAGTATTGTATTAGCCATTAATATTTTTAGAGGTTGTATGCTTACCCTACCTGTCCGTTTCCAAATGAGTGAATGTTGTGGTCTGGATATGAGTTAGATTAAGCACTTTAATAACGATGCTTTAAGTAATAACTAGCCTGCTGGCTTTTCTGTACTGCTCATCCATTGGCCTATTCCATATTATGCTATACTTTGGGATGCAATATGGGCAAGATAGAAGTCCTATTCTTATATGAGAAGTAGCCTTGGGTAGGCACTAATTGCATATAATAGTCCTAGAACTTTATTGCCCTGTTCAAAAACACTTTAACTCTTACTTATAAGCAAGCAAATATGGTATAATCATACCCTAGTATACCGTTAAGAATATATATTTATATACAAAGGCCAGATTATTCCCAGCAATTTACTTGGGACTTCTTATAGGATGAGCTATTGCTATCCAGAACCTTTACACCTGTATATATATGTATTATAGATCCAGGATTTATCACAAAGACAGGATTACTTTAATTGGATTAGCAATCACTTTTCTCCTCTACAGTACTGTTAGGTGTGGACCTAATAACCCCTCTATTAAGAGTACATTCAACATTTAGTGGTTTCTGTCCACACATCCATTAGCCTATTTTTATCTCTTTGTTTCAATCCTGGGATTTTTTTTTTACCCATTGTTTTTAGAGAAATTGCCGTTGTTACCCCCTATTAATAAAGACTTTAATTACATTTTTCCCACTTTTTGTATATATATTAGTAATTTTTGGGTGGCAAACACCCTGGGAACCTAGCATTCCTACTAGACCTTGATTTATAAACTAGTGGTTCAATCCACATTAAGGAAGCATAAATATAATATCATCATATTAGCATACTATCTATTACCTTTGACACTCAGTACCTGAACCTTATTTGTTTAATAATTTATATTCCATAACAAACATTATATTGAAAATGACCAATTTTCTCATTCAAAACATAGATATTGATTCACTCCTTAAAGAAGCTGAAGAAAGCTTCAGTGGCAATCCTCAGCCCACTTTTGAAGGCAATACAGACATTAAGCATATATATGGAGACCTTCTAAAAATAATGAGAAAACAAGTACGCTCTGTATGGGAGATAAGTAGCCTTCAAAACTATCTTAAAAACAAATATGTTCCCAGAGGCCTAAGATTACATCTTAATCCTGCCATAAATTTGAGTGATGAAACCTTTGTTAACAAATGGAAAGATATTCTTCTCAAATGTTCATCTGAATTAATCAGTCTGATTATTGAAACAGAAAAACATAATTTGGAATTATTAAAACCTAAGATTGTACTATGTCAGCAAGAGTTCAATAAACAAAGCGGTTCCACAGAGTATGAATCTCTGTGTAAAAAATTAAATGACAATATAGAAAGATTCAAAAGAGATATCAAAGACCGGAAACAGAAAAAATTCCTGAGAGATAAAAATGATTTCCAAACAAATAGAATTTTTAGGAAATTTCCCGCCTCAATACCATCACAAAGAAACTCTGACATAAGCTCTTCAGACTATGATAACTCAGATATAGATGAACATTCCATCCATAGCTCAAGAGGTAGACGTCCTGGTATGCATTATAGAAGGGAGGCATACAATACAAGAAAGTTTGCACAATCTAGAATGCCTAATACCTATAATAATAAGGGTTTTTTAGAGGAAGGCCAGTTCCCTGTGAAGGGTCCAGAGAGGAGAGACCAAAGGAAAAAGACCTAAGTACTGAGAATAAGCTTAATACAGAAAGATTGATAAAAGACCAAAGTATGAAAATTATCAACTTATCTGACTTCTCTTTAGATATTAACCATGAATCACTACTGAGGAAAGGCCTCAGTTTTGTGCCAACATCAAGGTCGGACAAATTTACCCATATTAAAGATATTAACCTTTTTGCACGTAAATTAGCCTTACAGAAATTCTTTAAAAATAAAGAGGAAAAAGATCATATGAAGTTAGGCATGAACAAAGAAGATATTGGAACCTTCAAACTTCTAATGTCTCTATTAGAAGAGAATGCCTCTGCTGAGGAAGGTAATGCATATAAAGACACTAAAAGATGGAAAAACAAAAGTAATTTCTCCCCCTTTTTAAAAGATTATTCTAACATCTGGGTATTCCTTCAGCAGGTAACAATCGATATAGAAAGTTTAGATTTTACTAAACTAAGCAAATCCTTCAATCTGACCAAAAAAGAATACCAAGCCCTTGATGAACTTAAGTCTTGTAAAGATATTCAAATTAAACAGGCAGATAAAGGAGGCAATCTTGTAATACTAAGTAATGACAAATACAAAGAGATGTGCAATAGGATTTTGGATGATAGAACTACCTACGAAATACTAACTAAAAATCCAAATCTTGAATATAGACTAGTTCTAAAGTCTATATTAGAAAAAGCCAAAATGGAGAAGATTATTGATGAGCAAACATACATGTTCCTCCTACCAAAATTCCCTTGTATTTCAACTTTTTATGCACTACCAAAAGTGCATAAACAAACGGTACCTATTCCTGGTAGGCCTATAGTATCAGGAACAGGAAATCTCTCCTCCAATGCCAGTATCTTTGTAGATCACTACCTACGTGACTTAGTACAAAATTTGCCCTCTTACGTACAAGACACTAATGATAAACTTCAACAGCTTGAACATCTAACGGTGCCAAAAGACACATGGTTAGCAACTATAGATGTTGAAGCACTCTATAGTAGCATACCTCATAACCTTGGTATTGAAGCAGTAGAACAATTCCTGAGTACGAAAAGTACTAACCTTGGAAAATTTAATAATCTTATTATCCAACTTCTAGAGTATGTTCTGAAATATAACTTCTTTCTATTTAATGACAAATGGTTCCATCAGACAAAGGGGACTGCAATGGGTACCCCATGCGCCCCTAGCTACGCAAACCTATTTTTAGGCTGCTGGGAGAAGAAGATCTTCTCAGAACCAGAGATTGAGCATCTTACTATACATGCAATGATTTGGCGGCGCTATATAGACGATATCTTTGTGATTTGGGATGGAACTAAACCAGAATTTGAAACCCTAATGGACTCATTGAACAAAAATAATATGGGCCTGAAATTCACACATGAAATCCACAAAAAAGAAATATCGTTTCTAGATTTACTTATCCAAAAAGATGATGAAGGAACCATATCAACTACTACATTTAGAAAGGAGACAGCAGCAAATACGTTACTCTTATGGGACAGCCAACATTTTGCACCCCTGAAAAAAGGTATCCCTAAGGGGCAATACTTAAGAATCAGGAGGAACTGCAGTTCAGATATCACATTCAAAATTGAGGCTGATAAATTAAAACAAAGATTCCTAGAAAGAGGATACTCAAAAAAAATGCTTAAAGAAAGCTTTTCAACATGCATTGAGCTGCAACAGAACAGAACTATTGAATAAATCACACAGGACAAATACTCAAACATCAGATAATCCATATCCAAGATGTATTTTGACTTATGGCTATGAATCTGCTTCAATAAAGGATATTATATCTAAACATTGGCATCTATTAAAAAGTGACGAGGATTTAGCAGATGTTCTTCCACAAAAAATACCAATTGTTTATCGGAAAGGCAAAAATTTGAAAGACACTCTAGTGCATAGTTTCTTTAAAGAGAATAAAGATAACAAGACATGGCTCAATCCCCCATTGGGATGTTTCAAATGTGGGAACTGCAAATTTTGTAGATACATCAAACCCACAAAAATTTATGAACATCAGTCCAATGGGGCAAAATATGTTTTAAAGGATTTTTCAAACTGCTGCACCACAAGTGTAGTTTATGTGGCTACATGTTTATGTTCTAAAATTTACGTAGGAAAAAACACGACGTCAACTACGTAGACGTATTGGCGAACATATCTATTCAATAAGAAAAGATCTAGATACCCCTTTAGCACGCCATGTTAAGATCTTTCATGGTGGCAAAAGTGAAGTTCTTACTTTCACAGCCCTTGAGAAGGTCCATCAGGGCCCTAGACAGGGAGACTTAGATAAAAAAAACTTCTTCAACATGAAGCAAAATGGATTTACAAATTACAAGCTCTATCTCCAATAGGTTTAAATGAAGGTTTCAAATTTTTACCCTTTATTTGAATATACTGGTATTTTTATGGGATTGTTATCAAGTAGTCATTGTTTGTCCCTATAGCTCACTTATTATTATTTTATTATTTATTATCTTTAATTTAGTTTTTTTTGCCACTTATAGTTTCTCATCTTTATATTTGGCATTTAAATGCCATACAATATCACATTGTACCACTTATATTGATGGCTCATTTTTTATTTGCCATCAACTTATGATGGCTGTTACACAGGCATCATATTTCTTGTTCTTCCCTACACCTCATCTTTACACTTACACTATATTGGGGTGTTCCCCTACCACATCTATAGAGATGCCTTACATGTTTCATCTCTCATATTATTAGCTTTTATGCACCTTTTACCACATATTCATATTTACACTCTAGCAGCTTCCATTTAATTTAGATATCCTCCCCCTTTTATTTTTATTTTCCCTATTATATTTACTCTTCAAAATATGTTCCCCCACCTCTTGGGGTTGTGGCTTCTACCATTCTATTTTTACTACTGCAAGTTTATAATTGGGCTGGATATTTGCCATTTCGCTATTTCATGTTACTTCCCTCCTTAGATCCCATCTTATAGAAGGGTGGTTTCATTTGCATCGCACTGTATCTTAGCGCAACAGACGCTTCCTGTATCCATTGCGCAGGTTTACTGAGTGTCAATTGGTTGCCGTAGTTACGGCAGCGTTTAAAAAGAGGGCCAGACGGCTTCACAGACCTTACCTTGACAAAGACGTCTGATGACGTCGAAGCGCGTCGGCCTTTGATGACGTGGCATGCCTCACAGTTAAGGACACGCCGGCGTCTTCACTACTAACAGTATTGTATTAGCCATTAATATTTTTAGAGGTTGTATGCTTACCCTACCTGTCCGTTTCCAAATGAGTGAATGTTGTCTGGATATGAGTTAGATTAAGCACTTTAATAACGATGCTTTAAGTAATAACTAGCCTGCTGGCTTTTCTGTACTGCTCATCCATTGGCCTATTCCATATTATGCTATACTTTGGGATGCAATATGGGCAAGATAGAAGTCCTATTCTTATATGAGAAGTAGCCTTGGGTAGGCACTAATTGCATATAATAGTCCTAGAACTTTATTGCCCTGTTCAAAACACTTTTACTCTTACTTATAAGCAAGCAAATATGGTATAATCATACCCTAGTATACCGTTAAGAATATATATTTATATACAAAGGCCAGATTATTCCCAGCAATTTACTTGGGACTTCTTATAGGATGAGCTATTGCTATCCAGAACCTTTACACCTGTATATATATGTATTATAGATCCAGGATTTATCACAAAGACAGGATTACTTTAATTGGATTAGCAATCACTTTTCTCCTCTACAGTACTGTTAGGTGTGGACCTAATAACCCCTCTATTAAGAGTACATTCAACATTTAGTGGTTTCTGTCCACACATCCACTAGCCTATTTTTATCTCTTTGTTTCAATCCTGGGATTTTTTTACCCATTGTTTTTAGAGAAATCGCTGTTGTTACCCCCTATTAATAAAGACTTTAATTACATTTTTCCCACTTTTTGTATATATATTAGTAATTTCTGGGTGGCAAACACCCTGGGAACCTAGCATTCCTACTAGACCTTGATTGGTCAATACAGACCCCCATAAGCCCTTAATTAACTCTGTTGCTCATGGGGGTCAATACAGACCACCATAATTCCTTCATTAACCCTGTCACTCATGGGGGTCAATACAGACCGCCATAAGCCAATTAACTCTATCAGTCCAATAGGGGGCTATATAGACCCCTATGTGACACTAATTAACCCATGTAATAACACTATAAGTGCAATGAGGGTCATCCAGGACCCTCATGGTACAAAGTGTATGCACTACACTATTAACCCTAAATATACTCCATTAACCTAACCCTGTGCCTATTTAATCCTCACAGTACACATTTAACCCTCACAGTACCTATGTAACCCTAACTAGGCCTATTGAAACCTAGCTGGGCCTATTTAACCCCATCAAAGCCTATTTAACATGGCCTCTTATGGGCGTCTATACAGACCCTCATAAGCCTATATTTAACCCATCAGTCCCATAAGGGTATATAAAGACCCTTATGGGGCAGTTACAACCCTAACATTAACAACATAAGTGCAATGATGGTCCTCAAGGACCCACATGACACTAAGTACAAACACTACACTGCACTATACCCCCCCCCACTTTAAACCATTTAATCTAAAATAACCCGCCTCTACACTAACATATTAATACCTACACTTACTACCTACCCCCTAATAAACCCCCCACCCCACTAATTAGAGAAAATAATACAATCTAACTCACAAAAAATAATAAAACCTAAGTCACAGAAAATACAAAATCTACATTATAGAAAAAAAAAAAAAACCTAAGTCACAAAAAATAAAAAATAAACATTACAGAAAATAAAAAAACCTACATTACAACCGCCCCCCAACTACAGAAAATAAAAAAAAATACCCAACTGAAAAGGAAATACATACAAAATATATACATTACGTCACAATACAATACAAATCAAACAAAATACATTACACCCTATCTAAAATACATACCCCCCCTAAAATACATTAAATCCTATCTAACATGCATACCCCTCTATCTAAAATTTATTAAATCATATCTAACATGCATACCCCTCTATCTAAAATACATTAAATCCTATCTAAAATACACACATACACCCTCTACCTAAAATACATGAAATTCTATCTAAAATACTTACAGTGCCTTGCAAAAGTATTCACCCCTTTGACTTATTTTGTTACATTAGAGCCTTAAGTTCAATGTTTTGTTAATCTGAATTTTATGTGATGGAACAGAACATATTGGTCTAAGTTGGTGAAGTGAAATGAGAAAAATCTACACATAAACGTTTTTTTAGAAATAGAAAACAGAAAATTGGCACGTGCGTATGTATTCACCCCCTTTGTTATAAAGCCCATAAAAAGCTCTGGTGCAACCAATTACCTTCAGAAGTCACATAATTAGTGAAATGATGTCCACCTGTGTGCAACCTAATTGTCATATGATCTGTAATTACATATACACACCTTTTTGAAAGGCCCAAGAGGCTGCAACACTTAAGCAACAAGTACCACTAACCAAACATTGACATAAAGACCAAGGAACTCTCCAAACAAGTAAGGGACAATGTTGTTGAAAAGTACAAGTCAGGGTTAGGTTATAAACATATCAAGGCATCTGCGCCTTCTGATTGGCTGTTGTCACTGTCAATCAGAATACAGCCAATTAGAAGGTGCAGATGCCTTCAGCCAATCACCCAATGGGGGTGTATCCCATTGTGCTTGGCTGAAGGCAATAGAGCCTTCTGATGGGTTTAAAAAAAAGATTGACAGGTGCAGTAGCCAACCAGAATGGGATATGGGGACTCACACCTTGGTGCCTTCTGATTGGCTGACATTTTTTGTTTTTTTTAAGAGCGCAGATTCTTCCATGGCCCAGCCGGGGCAGAAGAGGAGGTGCATTGAGACATCGCGGGGAGGTAAGTTGAATGTATATTATGTTTATTGTATTTTATTTTGTGTGTATGTATTTAGTACAAATCTACAACCTTAATAAATTGCTTAAAGGGCCCACGGCACACTATTAGCCAATCTCGCCCGCGGCACCTAAAATGAACCCGTGACCCCACTGCATTTAAAGTTTTACATTTCCCGCCTCGCGGGTCCTTAAAGGACCAGCTTCAAAAAATATTAACCCCTGCCGCGGGGGTACTATAAGTACCCCTCATGCAACTAAAATTAACCCCATCACTCATGGGGGTCAATACAGAACCCCATAAGCCCTTAATTAACACTGTCACTCATGGGGGTCTATACAGACAAAGATAAATAATTTCAGAATGTTTTCCACCTTTAATGTGACCTATAAACTGTACCACTCAATTGAAAAACAAACTGAAATATTTTAGGTGGAGGGAAGAAAAAAAAAAGAAAAATAATGTGGTTGCATAAGTCTACACACTCTCTTATAACTGGGGATGTAGCTGTGTTCAGAATTAAGCAATCACAATCCAAATCGTGTAAAATAGGAGTCAGCATACACCTGCCATCATTTAAAGTGCCTCTGATTAACCCCAAATAAAGTTCACATGCTCTAGTTGGTCTTTCCTGAAATGTTCTTAGTCGCATCCCACAGCAAAAGCCATGGTCCACAGAGAGCTTCCAAAGCATCAGAGGGATCTCATTATTAAAAGGTATCAGGAGAAGGGTACAAAATAATTTCCAAGGCATTAGATATACCATGGAACTCAGTGAAGACAGTCATCATCAAGTGGAGAAAATATGGCACAACAGTGACATTACCAAGAACTGGAGCTCCTTCCAAAATTGATCAAAAGACAAGAAGAAAACGGGTCTGGGAGGCTACAAAGAGGCCTACAGCAACATTAAAGGAGCTGCAGGAATATCTGGCAAGTACTGGCTGTGTGGTACATGTGACAACAATCTCCTGTATTCTTCATATGTCTGGGCTATGGGGTAGAGTGGCAAGACGAAAGCCTTTTCTTACGAAGAAAAACATCCAAGCTAGGCTACATTTTGCAAAAACACATCTGAAGTCTCCCAAAAGCACGTGGGAAAAGGTGTTATGGTCTGATGAAACCAAGGTTGAACTTTTTGGCCATAATTCCAAAAGATATGTTTGCCGCAAAAACAACACTGCACATTACCAAAAGAACACCATACCCACAGTGAAGCATGGTGGTGGCAGCATCATGCTTTGGGGCTGTTTTTCTTCAGCTGGAACTGGGGCCTTAGTTAAGATAGAGGGAATTAGGAACAGTTGCAAATACCAGTCAATATTGGCACAAAAGCTTCAGGCTTCTGCTATCAAGCTGAACATGAAGAGGAACTTCATCTTTCAGCATGACAACGACTCAAAGCATACATCCAAATCAACAAAGGAATGGCTTCACCAGAAGAAGATTAAAGTTTTGGAATGGCCCAGCCAGAGCCCAGACCTGAATCCGATTGAAAATCTGTGGGGTGATCTGAAGAGGGCTGTGCACAGGAGATGTCCTCGCAATCTGACATATTTGGAGTTTTTTTGCAAAGAAGAGTGGGCAAATCTTGCCAAGTCAAAATGTGCCATGCTGGTAGACTCATACCCAAAAAGACTGAGTGCTGTAATAAAATCAAAAGGTTCTTCAACAAAGTACTAGTTTAAGGGTGTGCATACTTATGCAACCATATTATTTTATTTTTATATTTTTTCTTCCCTCTACCTAAAAGATTTCAGTTTGTTTTTCAATTGAGTTGTACAGTTTATAGGTCACATTAAAGGTGGAAAATTTTCTGAAATGATTTATCTTTGTCTCATTTTTTTACAGCACAGAAACCTGACATTTTAACAGGGGTGTGTAGACTTTTTATATCCACTGTATTGTATGTATTTCCTTTTCAGGTGTGTAAGATTTTTTATTTTCTGTAGTGGGGGTTTGTAATGTACCTTTTTTATTTTTGTAATGTAGTTTTTTTGATTTTTGTAATAAACAAATGTCTAAACAATGCCAATTGAAGAAAAAATTTGCGTTCAACCTCACTTACAGGCTCCCTGCCTCTCTCCCTGTGCTGTGTGTGAGGTTGTCAGTTACTTTTGTAATAATTGGCGTCTTTTGGGGGCCTTCAACGGCTTCTGAGTTACGGGATTTTAAAAAATGGCGGCCGTTAAAGCCGTAATTTTTTCAAAGTCTTACCTTTCTCAAAGTTGTGGGGGCCTCACGATGAGCATCAAAGGCCTATCAGGGGTCTCGTAATGAGCACCTTCGGTGCTCATTGCAAGCCTTTTTCTAAGACTTGCGTGCCTCGCAATGAGCACCTTCGGCGCTCATTTTGAGCCTTTTTATAAGTTGTGCAGGCCTCGTTATGAGCACCAAAGGCCTATGGCCTACGGCCTTTGGCGCTCATCCCAGGCCGTGCAATGAGTGCCTTCGTCTCTCATTGCAAGCCTTTTTCTAAGGAGAGCGGGCCTCTTGACGAGCACCTTCGGCATTCATTGAGAGCCTTTTCGCAAAGTCTTGCGTGCTTCGCAATGAGCGTCAAAGATCTACGGCCCTTGGCACTCATTGTGAGCCTTTTTCTAAGTCAGTATGAGCGCCTAAGGCCTGTATCTTTTAACACAAGCCCATATCTTTTAACGCAAGCCTGTATCTTTTAACATTGCATGACGACAATTCGCAATTACGACAACTGTTATAGATGTTTGTGCGCAAAATACTTTCAAATAAAGTTATTGATGTTGAATTTGCCTGGCATGCTCCAAGGCTGTGTGAACAAACTGCCAGACATGGGGCCATATTAAATTCCAAGCCCATAGTGGCAACGGTATACCCGCAAAGCCTGCAGGCTTGAAATTCAACATAGTTACAGAGCTATTATGTTCAACCATGCCTTAACCAACGGGCCGTAGACACAAGCCCATAAACCCTTTCCGCGCCCGCAAGCTGTCGGGCTGGCCGAGATGCGATCGTCTGTTACGATCCAGACCCGTAATCACGGAGTGCGACGCATGCCTAACAGCCAATAGAAAGCGAGGAACCATAAATAATGCTGCAGGAAGGGGTTTTAAAGGACGCAAAAAACGTAAATCATTGACTGTGCTGTGGCTGAGAGAAGGAGTTTTGTAAGTTTTTTGATATTTTGACCTCTAATATATATTAACCCTTAATTTACAACACACATAATTACTGATATCACATAATTCACACACATAGATTATTACGTATACATAGCTATACATAGCAGTAGGCCACAACACATATACACCCCCCATACCCCCACCTACTCCCCCATACAATTACTATACTACACATAATATTCACATTCTCGTTTTACCACATACACATCCACGCATATATTATATTTATTTATCCTTATTTTTATTTCATAAATTATAGGAGGGTAGAGGAGGGGAGGAGGAAAGTGAGGAGAGAGAGGAGAGGAGGAGAGAGAGGGGAACACCGGAGGGGGAGAGTGAGAAGAGGAGGAGAAGATGAGAGGTAGAAGTATGGAGAGAGGGAGAACCAGGTCAGGGAGGGGAGGTACAAGTGGAGAAGAGCAGGAGGAGGGAGGGATGTGCCCCCAGATGTAGGCACACAAGGAGTAGGGGCAGAGGGTCAGGAGCCTGATCCTAAGGGGGGCAGTAATGGGGATGAGGGACCGGCCCCATGGAGAGAACAGGTAGGCCAGGAACCACAGACACAGTTGGAAGGGCAAGAGGCTGTGGTAAAGTACAGGGCCCCCAATTATAGCCCAGAGGTGATGGACCACCTCCTCAGGGAAATCCATGCCTGCTATAGAATCATACATGGTGGGAGAGATGTGAGGCCTAGCCTGAAGGAAGAGGCCTAGAGTCAAATTGCTTCAGCTGTTGCAGCATTAGGGGTTACAATCAGGGATGTAAAGTCTGCCAAACACAGATATGATGACAGCCGGCTGAAGGAGAAGAGGAATATGGCAGAGGAGGCAAGAGCTGCATATGCAACCAGTAGTGGGCCAACAGCCAATATCACATACTCTAGGTGGGAGCAGACCCTGAAGGAGTGGATTTAGCCAGCGGCAGTAGTGGGCCTACCAGGACAGGTGCAAAGTGAGTATCATATCACACCACAAACATTGGTCTATGAACTGGAGGGGGTGGACAAATACCCTGCAGATATCATGATGTTTGTATGTATGTATGATTAAGCGTTTTCTCTGGCTGGTGTAAACAATGTGCTGTATACCCCTAGAATTATTCTGATTCCTACACCCCTGCCCACACACATAGATAACTGACATACAATAGCACTGTAAGCCCTATGGTTATGACTGAAGATATATAGGGCATCAATAACCATGTAAATCCTGGTAGCTTACATATAATTTTCATAATTTGTATCAATGGAATGTCTGGCCAATACCTGCAGTTAAAACTGATTCTGAATACAATGTCCTATTAGATCAAGATTTATTTGACATTTAAAAGAGAGTACATGTCTGGGTGTGCGCACTGAGGCATATGTGGATACAAACTGTGTAGGACTGCATGTGCGTGTCATATACTGTCCTAACCTGGACCATGTCTCAGCTGCATATTAAAAGCCATTGCTGGGAACATGTATCAGATTGGTCAGTCTTACACACACTGCACACCAGATCCAGCAGAGCACGTGTCTGATGCAAATGCAGATGACACACTGCACTTGCAGTACACATATTCATATGAGCCATGATCCACAATGCTCATTATGCAGGCCTTGGTTTATCTGTGTAACACAAGCACCACAGTCAATGACAGGTGACGATGATGTCAAGGATATGGAAACACATAGCTGCCAATTGTGTAGGGAAACCAACTCAAATATATTTTTTCTTCCATTTCAGTACTCAGGAGAACTCGGCCGACTATAGAGGAATAGGTGGAGGCTCCACTGGAGATGAAAGTGGTTGACAAAGAAGGCCAGGACATTCCAGAGGGCTTGGGACCATCCACGAAGCTGGTCATTCACGATCCCTGTGATCTCAGGAGGGGGAATCACTGCCCGGGCCCTCAAACGCATCATCCAGTCAGGCCCCGCTGCCGACACCTCCGGCCCCGAAAACGCCAACACCCGCCCCAATGCTGTCAACACCACCACCCCTGACTTTGAGGGAAATAATGGTCAGAAGGCAGTATCGGCTCACACACACCCTCCTGGGTAGCAACAGATTGCTTTATTCTGAGGTGAGGAAGCATAACCAAAGGATGAAGAGATATGAGGAACAGGTGTTTCGAGACAGACAATCCAATTAGTTGAAAGCCAGCTCATACCTCTCTAGCCTTCGATTGCACAACTGCAACCCGAGATGGTGGCCTCTTCATCTCAGACCTCACCACCATCTCAACCTGATCCCCAACCACCCAACGTAGTGGCACCCCACGCCCCAACACCACCGAGATGTGGAAGAGTGAGAAGGGGCGCGAGCAAAGAAGGTGGGGCCACAGTGCTGCGTAAGAGGAGGTCTTAGGAACATCCACAAAGCCCTCCTTTTGATCACTTCTCACTGAATACTGATTGGTATAGATGTTGACAGACTATTGGCTGGCTACAGAGTGTGTACATGTCTGATTATGTTAAGATTTCAACAACTGATGTTCAATTTGGATTGACCTTGAGATGAGGTGTTGTAGTTAATCAGAATATTGTTATGATTGATATATTTTTCTTGTCTGTGTAGGTGTAGCCAAATCTCACAACCATGAAGGCATTTTCTTCATATTTGTTCAGTACAATACCATCATTTGAGTAAACACTCAACCCAGTTCCCAACAAGAACCATGCAAAGTGAGTATCATTGGCATTCTATCAGTGACATTCACCACTGCAGATGGAGCTGAAATGCAATATATGACTACATATCTTTTCACTAGTGAACATGACTGTTGTGAGTTTCAATTATAATGAATAGTGTCCCGGCTTTAGAGTTGCACGGTCCCCATTAGGATCTGCTAATCCAAACCAGTAGTTATACATGCAATGTTGTTGCATTTCATCCCATTAAGAGTATGAAATTGGATTAATGTATTTCATGTCATCCACAAACAAAATGGATAATTTCCTTTGTTTAACATCAGGATCAATTTGCAGGTGTTTACGGATATTGTGAACAGTGTAATCTGTCTGGCCTTGGTACCACCCATATAGCAGTGGGATATGATATCAGCATGGCACAACTATTCCATGTAGATAATGATAGTACTCTTTGCTAAAAGATTGTGTTCACAGTGAAGCATGCCTTGTTGTATTACACATCCGCAACATATTCCGGGTACACTGATTGAACAGGACAGAATCAATATGGTTGTCACTGCTCGTAGATGACGTTCATGTTAATTGTTTTAGTGTCCAGAGCAAAAACAATGCACTATAATAACATCTTATGATTATTCTAACCCCCTCTTTATGTTTTGCAGATTCCTATCATACATTTGGGAATCATCATTAATGTATGAAAACATACTGTGTGTGGAATTGTTTAGTATCACATGATCCATGATTTCTAGCTTCTGTTTAATATAGCAGATGGAGACCATATAGTTGCTGCATGCGCATTAATGGTTAGTTCTATGAAATTAACTGTTGTATGATGTTCCAATTTCACATCCGATTATGGTTACTGTGTTGTACTGACCAGGTGTGACCCTAGTAAATGCTATGCATTATCCTTAAGATGCTTTCTAACATTTAACCCTTTAGGTGTCCCTTGTTGGCCCATAGCTTCTTGCCCTTCCGCTATCCGTCCACACCAAACCCATGATATGTATGTACGGTCGTATAGATATTAACATCACTGTTTCTGCGTTTCTGTTTGTACCGTATCAAGCTTTAGAATCTACAGAATCCAGATTTCATTAATTTTTATTGTATATATATATATATATATATATATATATATATATATATATAACATATATATATATATATATATACTGTGGTGAAGTGCAACCAGAGGTCAGAAGAGAGCTCTTCAAGACTTCTCCTCAGGAGTGAGACAGTTAACAACCTGCTCAAAAGGCAGGGGTGTGGCTGCAATCAAGGCCTGCGGCTGCCTCCAGGTTGAGATTTGTTTGACAGAGCTGGAGTGTTGTGGAAGTGTGCAGAGCTGCTGTCAGCGGCCGCACTGAAAGCTAATGAACCAAAGCCAGAAGCTTTGAAGAGAGAGCCTGCAGATAAGAGGAACAGAAAGTCCCTGAAGGTGATGACCGAAGGAGGGATCTGCTTAGGAAAGACAAGCTGGAGATACAGAGCCTGAGAGAGAGGTGAGAAAGAAAGACACCTCTGCTACCTATGTTTGGACTGTATGTTTGCACTTATATGTAAGATAGTTTATGTAATATGTAAGATAATACAGTTTAGTTATGCAAGGCTTCAATGGGAAGCTAGAATTTTGTTCCTGCCTTCAGCTTTATTTTATATGCTGTAAAAACAATCAGTAACGTGTGGTTAAACATTTAAAGGGCTCCTGCATCCTCCAGTTTATTGAAAAACAAGGCACGGATCCAGAGAGTGACAGTGAATCTGTCACAATATATATATATATATATGTGTGTGTGTTTGTTTAGAGATATACATATACTACATTAATCTGTACCTTGCCAATATAGATAAAAGTGTCAACCAGAGGGGCGTGAAATCATGAGTCATGTCAATATACATGCAGGGTTGTCTGTAATGACTTTAAGGGCTTAACTAGAATTATGGTATTCATCTACATTCATGATTATTATGAAGTACTGTAAACACATATTGAACAGAATATTTACAACCCTAACTGATGGTGATGAGCACATCTGTTGACTTTCATGGTAATTTAACTGTTGTTATGGAAAAGCTATAGTATGAATGTCACAATCTGCTTCTTCTAGGGGGCTTGATATAAACCTAGTTCAAACCTACCCCAGCAGAATCATGTAGTTCCTGTTCTCTGTGGCACAAAAGACGGCTTCTGAAGAGGGCAAGGCCCAAAAGGTACAGGCAGAGAATAGTCAGGATACAACACACAGAAATAGTCTCACACCTTGTTTATGTGAAAACTATCTCTCAAACTTTATTGAATGATCAAAACAACATATTTATACTCTCCAATACCACACCCTTGTGTACATTTGTGTATGTATGATGTCAGACCACCATGGCTTGCAACCTTGGCTATCAAAGCTCTTGAGATCAAATTCACCAGATATCTAGTGAACAAACCTTTATGCTAAACTCAAGTGTTTGCTTAGGATTACTTGAAGTACTTGCATCTGCAAGGTCTGTATGTGTGAGTGTGCAATGATCTGCAGCTAACTTATATGCAGAACATTTCTACCAATTCCACATATGTTCTATATAACATTTTCCCTCTTATAATATATTATAACTAGGCTACATAATAACCATGTACAGGCAACATATAACCACACAATAACACATAATCCCAATGTCATGTTCCCTTGGACATATTCCTAAATTGCTGACAATATGAGTCCTTAAACAATTAAATCATGACAATGAACATTAGCAAGGCTAACACAACAACATTGTTGATAAAAAATATTTAATCTAAGCACAAATAATAACAAACATACCAACAAAGCCACACAGTGACAAATTATCACAGGTATGCACAGTATCATGTTGGAGGTGGATAGGATACAGAGTTACAGTAACACAGGGAAATAGGGACATAGGAACAGAATGCAGGCAGTGGGGATGGCATTGATATGGATGATATGGATGATCAGTTGAGGGGGATTTTCAGTGTATCATCCAATATCAGGCAATATAAGTTACATCATATTATTACAGATATCAAGAGAACTATAACATTCAATAAGCAAAAACAATAATACAGAATAAGGAGATATACTCATGAGGAGAAGTAAACTGTAGGCTTGTGTGTCCAACAGACACTCCTATGCAACTGCAGAGGTATAAGTGCTCAATCAGTTAATGTTATAACCCCAATAGGTCAGTTCTCTGGTAATGCTAATTCGCTATGAGAGCAGCCTCTCCATACCTAAGTTTGGACACACAGATGGAGACCTGACTAGGAATATAATAGTGTGTTATTCAAGAGATTCACTCACAACAAACTGGCCAAATTGAGGGGAACTCTGTTCTCTGAATGAGCATCTCTATTATCTGATGTTGTGTTTGCATAACTGAAGGTTAAGGTAACCTCATTAACAGTTATGTTCCAAGCTCAGAGTTACTCTTCCCCATATGTAGAGGGAGGATCACACCAGCACTGAAGAAGAGATCTGGAAGGAGGTATGATGCAGCCTTCATAATAGTCCAAGTAGAGGAGAGAGTAGCATATATAAAGCAATAGGTACATTCAAATCTATGTAGAGTATGTGAGCATACACATGCTGTGGATATGCAAGGAACAGCATGTGACTTGTCACATGGCATCTGCATTGTAGTCTGCAATTGAAGTGTTACATATATTAGATAATCAGTAGTAATAATCACATATCTCACCAGATGCAACACATGGACGATTATGGCACATGAATATACATGATGCAATGTGACAATAGCATGGTCATGGAATGTTGCGAGGGTCATCATCATGCATTGTTCTGACTGTGAGGAATGTGACACATCTTTGCAATCTGTAATAAGCATACAAGGAACATGTTAATATGAACATTACACATGCTATATGAGAGCCTACTTCATCACATACATGCTGGTAATTTCAAACAGATGTT
Source organism: Discoglossus pictus (assembly GCA_027410445.1). Taxonomy (NCBI): domain Eukaryota; kingdom Metazoa; phylum Chordata; class Amphibia; order Anura; family Alytidae; genus Discoglossus; species Discoglossus pictus. The sequence continues at coordinate 88,317,393 of CM050169.1, forward strand.
TTGACTGATATGTTCTAACATATGAAACCGCTACTCATCTGGTAGATGATGTGGAAGGACATTTCTAATTATTAATAATGTAGGAATATCACACCTATTACACATTAATGCATCATTGGAGAGCTACCTGTGCTGTTTTACCTTGAACATGGTCCCGAGATCATCCACAAGGTGATTTGTTCCGCAAGGACAAGTGAGCTGTGGATTTATATCCATTTGGACCGATTACTCATTACGTATGGGATGTATTCTTGAGTTTGAAAGGTAGAGCTACATTGATATAGCAGTTGTTCTGTTGCTGTACATGTTGTTTTTCTTAGTCCATGTTGTTAAACAATGAGTTTACACACTGCAGCAATTCTAAAATGGCAATATGATGTGATTATTGGAGTCATCAATTATCCACTGTAATAATTTTGCTTTCAACATTGAGTTAAAATATTAAGATATATAAGATATGAGATTAGTGATCACAGATTTTCATCTCATGCAGCACATATATTCTCGTTACATATCTGCAGGTATGTTCTTATTTCCACATTTATATGTATTTTATTGATCCCTATTGGATGTGTATTTTCATTTTCAGAAGATGTGAACTTTACTGGTCTATAGTGTGTTGAGGTTTTCATATACAAATTTGGGGCTTACATACATTGACATTGTGGAATATATAATCCCCTACATTTATCAATGCTATTGATGTTTTGAATTGTCAGTAATTATGATGTGTATGGGAATGTGTGCTTACTTACCTGTAACTGATAGCATGCCATGTTCTAGTGTATTCATTGTTAATCAATAGTGCATCATGAGACATACATCATATCAGGGAACCTTCCTCTACTGTGGACTGTTTGATATTCTGTATGGCAATAGGGATGGAGAAAATAATTTTAGGAGTTATGTATAATCAAGCTACAATATGGTTATTTCTTATTGGGTTTGTACTTACATGTGAAGTACTCACAAATGATGCATGCACGTTGTTGTGACTCCTGCAGATTATCAAGTACAGGGTGAGGAAAAAGCTATTCCTCCCCATTTAGCAAAGCCACATCAGTGTCCCCCAGACAGTTGTCCTGTACTGCTATATTGTGCAGACAACAGCAAACAACGATGATCTGACAAACCTTGTCTGGGCTATATTGTAAAGCACTACCAGAGGAAGTTAAGCATCTGAAGCGCATCTTGAGTACAACGAAGGTGCACTCAATTACATTCCGGCATTATACCTCACCTCTGCCTGTGATGGAGAATTGGTCACAGCCGTCAACAGCCACGGCAAACACCCATATCCTGCATCACCTGATGCAACCAAAATGGGAGATGTGGATATTAATAGGATGTTGTTATGTTTGTCAAAGCATATGAACGCATACCTAATGATTAATCTATTGTTCTTTTCTGTATATGTTATTGTCAACATCATACTGTTTGGGAAAGCTAACACAGAGTTATGCACAGCAATGAGCAATTATGTCATGGCTCAGGTAGTATTACTCCCTTATACACATGTGAACATCAGAGCAATAGAGGGAAACATGATTTATATGATATTGTATCCAGTGTTAGTAATATATGGTTGCATGTGATTACTCCTGCTGATGACTTGTTGGGGATGGGGTTATATAGCTTGTTGATTACAGCACCTGTTAATAGGCAGGTTGATTTCAGGTTTGGAATTGGTCACCTGTGGATCTGAGACTTATCTGGCATTCCAGCTGATGATTGCTCTGCTCCATATATAGATCACACTCACTGTTTGATGCAGGGTAAATAAATGATGTTACTGACAACGGTATGAGATTATTTATTGATTCAGTATGTCTCTGATTGCATTGCTAGAGTTAATGTTATGATGTTTGTTTTACTGTAGTGACAGGGCTCAACATGGCCTTTTCTGTTCACATTTATTTCTTGACCTATGATTTTCATTTGGATTGATATATTACATTGCTCTTGTGTGCTTCAGTGTTTGCTAAGTGATGATATCTCCCATAGTTCAATGATTGTACATGGTTTTGTATAAGTGTGCTATCTCTTTAAATGCTGCATCAATTATTTTTGGCAATGTGTATTGCAGCGTTTCACATGCTAATCCTCAGGGCTAGCCGAACAGGTCAGGTTTTCTGTTTAACAGTGTGTAAACACAGGTGAGGCAATTATTATTCAACAGGAGCCTCTGATTTGGTCACTTGGGTTGTCATGGTTAAGGATTTTATATGGCCTGTCTGTGGAGTCTGGAGGAAAGGCTTGTGAGCCACTAGTATATGATGTTTATATGATGAACTAGCGACTTGCCCGTCAGAAATGACAGGGCAATAAAATTTGAAGTCATGGGAATGCTGTTTGACACACAATGTAAAGCTTTTTGTACTCTGAGGAACTTCGGCGCTCATTGCGAGGCTCGCGCTGAGCGCCTTCTCTGCTCATCGCTTGGCTCGCAATGAGCGGCCTCTCCTCTTGTGTTCTTTTTTTATATTTAGTTAACTAATAATGAATGAATTAGGTAATGAATAAATGATTATACTTTACCTATTTGTAATTAATATAGCCAGCAATCAATAGGCTTAAGAGCTAACAATATGTTTGTATTTTGTGGCAGCATACAATGTACAGTTTTAGTGTTGGTGCCCTGATGATAAAGTGTAATGAATGTCCCAACTGTGCATTAGAAATAGGCTGCGTGCGCGAGTGCAAACCGTTGGTTTAGTTGTGTAAAGCTCCATTATAGATTCGTAATGTTATAATTGTGTTACGAGGCTCGCAAGCTTTTCCGTCATTTGTAATAGTGTACTTTGTTGTTTTTATGTTCCTGTGTGAAAGTGCTATGCGTTTGGCAGTGTTTTGTGCGGTCCGGGGTTATGTAGCCTCATTTTCATTTTTTTTCTTGCTTAGGCGATTTCCGAGTGGTGAAACTCGTCCAAATCGACTTAAATTCGCATACCACCTCACTCCCAGACGTTTTGGCTGTTCCCCATGCTGTGTGTGATGTTTTTGTTGTATTTTTATTTTTCAAAAAATAGTTTTTTGTGTTTTTTGGTTTTTGCAGTTCGGCCGTTAATTTCGTATTTTTCATATCTCGTATTTTTTTTTTTACGGTGTAATACTGTTTTTTGTACCTTATACGTTCGTGTGTGAAAGTCGTACGCGGTTGTCGTGTAGCCTTGTTTTCATTTTTTTTGGTGGCCATGTTTTTTCTTGCTTAGGTGATTTTCAAGTGGCTAAACTTGTCAGGATTGACTTAAATTTGCGTTCCACCTCACTCCCGGACATCCTGGCTGTTCCCCCATGAGGTGTGTGATGTTTTTGTTGTATTTTTTTTGGTGTGTATTTAGTGTGTTTTTATTGTTTTTTGGTTTCGCGGTTCGGCCGTTAGCCTCGTATTTTTCCTATCTCGTATTTTATAAGTCCTGTGTTAGTCAACTGCTTGCAGGCTGGCTATCCCACATTTACTAAGTGTTTAGTTTCCCGCGTGTTTCATTGCCTTCAACGCTCGCCTCGCTTTGCGAGGCAAGCATGCAATGAGCGCCTTTGGCCTTTGGCGCTCATCGCCTTTGTGCTGCGAGTTTTAGTGTCTTTAAGGCTCGCCTTCGGCGCTTATCTCCTAAGTGCTGTGAGTTAATGGCTTGACTCGCTTTGCGAGGCTCACAGGCGATGAGCCTTTGTCACTCATCCCCGAAGTGCCTTATTTTCGTTTTGTTCGGCTGCCATTTTTTCTCTCGCTTAGGTGATTTTCGGGTCTCTAAACTGCGAAAGTTGTGGTTAAATGGAGGTGTAACTTCACTTGCAGAGGTCCTTTTTATGTGTTTGTATTTGTTGTGTTTTTAATGTTTTTGGTGTTGCGCGGGTTGCGTCCTTGTTTTCTAATCTTGTAGGTGTTTTTCGGCAAAGGTGTTTGGTAGGTGTTTGGTGGTGTTTTGCGTCTTTACACTGCTGTAGCCTCGTTTTCGTTTTTTTCGCGGCCATTTTTTCTCTCGCTTAGAGAATTTTTTAGTGTCTAAACTGCCTTAATTTCAGTTAAATTGAGGTGTAACTTTGGTTTTGGATCCTGGATGATCCCTCTTGCTGTAGGTAAGCTTTTTATGTATAAGTTGTGTGTATTTGTTGGATTCTTGATGTTTTGATGTGCGCGTGTTGCGGACGTTTTTTGCGAGGTAGTAATGGATCGTAACGTGTCTCGTATTTTGTTTGCCCGCAAGCGTTAGCAACAACTCGTATGCTCACAACTATATATGTGATAGTCTCTGTAGCTTGTGCTCATGTTTTAAAATATGTTAAATGACTAGCTGCATTATTCAGCTCTTGCCATTTAGTGGTTATCCACTATAATTTATATAATAATGAACCAAAACCCTTTTCATCCAGTTTCAAGTACAGAATAAAAATCTGAATTAGAGATGGGCTGATCTCGGGAACCAGATGTGGGACAAATATCTCTGTCTGTCCAAGTTATAGAGACAGAGCCATCTCTTCTGGTGAAAAGCAGTCACAGTATAAATAAAAGGTGCGTGTGTTTTATTATGTGCATGTGTATGCCTGTATATTCATGCTATCGCACTAGACATTTTTATCTAAGTGACCTGATTCTTGAGAATTCTTGAGACATACACCTTTCTCTCTAGGTACCACAGTACTTTAATTAGTAGATTTGTATACTAATTTTGTGACCAAAACAATGTACCTTTCTGTTATGTCACTTGTATTCCAAAGACACATTCAAACATATTGCATAAAATACACAACTCACCATTCTTTCTTAAACCTTGCTAAACACACATCCATATAATTGTGTTTAATTATTTGCCCCTGTTGCTCTTGTGCTGGTGTTGTCCTCCTATCTTGTCACTTGTAGGAGACGTGTGAGTTGCAGTTATTAAGGATCTCAGATGTGGTTAGGAATTTGTTTTCTTCCTTCTCCTCCTCATGTGGTTACTAGCAGTTCCTCCATCCTACACTGGCCTCATGCACAGAGGATCTACACAAGGTTAACCCTTTTGCTGTTGAGCTTTTTCATCACTGCTCACAGGTTGGGATTTGTACTGGCCTTGAGTATATATATCAAAGCACTCATTGCTTTCATTGCATTGGTATCTAATAGAAACAGAAACATTAGAGGAGTAAGAGGAACAATGGATTTAGAGAAAAGATAAAGATCTTAATATAGCTTTGTTGAGAGACTGCTACTTTAAAATATTTACTCTCTTAGAAAGAATGATCAACACCAATATTAAAATATATAATTAATAAGTATAACAGCTGTTAACTTAAATTTGCCAATTACAACATAAACAACTAAACATTTAATACTAGAGATTGCCCGTCAAAAATTACGTCAATAAAATGTTAAGCCAGGCAATGCTGTTTGCCACACAATGCGACACTATGGCCCCTCTGTGCACCTCTCCCCCAGTGTACTTGGAAGACCTTGCAATGAGCGCCTTTGGCTCTCATTGCAAGGCCTGCAATAATCGCGGCTCCTTGCTTTTTTTTGCAATCCGCAACCTTCCTGATTTGCAATGATGACCTTCGGCGCTCATGAAAACCTCTCCCCCTCTTTGGGTTAAGTGTTACTGGCTTGGGTTAAGTGTTAATGGCTTGCGTCAAGTGTTACTGGCTTGGGGCTCTTTTTTACTGCCTTCGGCCTCATTTTTATCCTGTTATGTTTTTTCAGCCGCCATTTTTTTCACGCTTAGCCGATTTTCGAGTGACTAAAATCCCCAAATATGGCTTCAATTAGCTTGCCACCTCACTCCAAGGATTCTTGTCTCTCCCCCTGTGCTGTGTATAATGTTATATTGAGTGCCGTAAAGTATTGCATGCCATGCGATGAGTGCCTCTGGCGCTCATCTCAAGCTCTGCGATGAACTTCTGCGCTCATTGCAGCCAAGTCCCTCAGCCCTCGTGATGAGCGACTGCAATGAGCACCTCATCTCCACCCCTGCAATGAGTGATATGGCAAATACAAATATATAACAAAATACAGATATTTATTATAGCAGAATTAACCAATGCAAGTCCGCTTTTAAAATTGTCGGCTTGTGTCGAGAGACCATCAGCATTTTAATGGACGTCCTTGCCCCTCCGGTTCTGAATGAACAAAATTGAAAGTCTGTAGGGCCAGTACCCCATCTCAGCAATCTTCCATTGTCTCCCTTCACTCTAGACAGCCAACATAGGGGGTTATGATCAGTCAGTACAGTAAACTCCTGAACATACAGATAAGGCTAGAGTTTCTTCAGGACACATGAGGCACTCCTTCTCCACTGCTGCATAGGCCACTTCTCTAGGAAGCAGCTTGCAACTAAGGTAGGCTATGGGGTGCTCAATTCCCTCCTTATCCTTCTGGCTCAATACTGCTTCTAGTCCAAATGTAGAAGCATTCATTTGCAAAAGGTTTTGTATAGTCCAGAGAAGCCAGACAGGAGAACAGGTCAGAACATCTTTTATGGCCCTGAAAGCAACTTCACAGGCAGGAGTTCAGTCCACTATCCAGGGCATCCGCTTCCAGGTCAAGGGCTTGGCCACAGCACTGTAACAGGGAATACACATTCTATAATACCCTGTGGTCCTCAGGAATCTGCCCACTACCTACCCAATGTCCCATGTATTGTACTTCAGCACTTGACAGTCAATATCACCCTGATGTGTTAAAGGTACTCTTCCCAATTATTGCTAAATATGGCAATATGATCCAAGTAGACCTGTGCAAATCCCTGATACACTTATAGAAATCTCTGAAAGGTATAGGGAGCATTGTTCATGATTCTTATTGGTAAAGCCCAAATGGGGTAATGAATGCTGACTTCTCGTTAGCTGCCTCTGCAAGGGGAATCTGCCAATACCCCTTGGAAAGATCCAGAGTAGTGACGATCTAACAACTCATCCATGTGTGAAATGAGGGTAAGCATCAGTCTTAGTTCTTTCATTGAACTTACGATAATCCACACAGAAAGGAGTGGTCCCATCTTTCTGGAGTACCAATACTGCTGGGGAAGCCCAGGGGCCACTAGAGTGCTCAATCACCCTCAGTTTTAACATCTCCTTCAAATCATCAGCTATGCTATTCTGTACAGCCTTTGAGTCCTGGTATAATGCCTGGTAGCAAAAGTGGTCAGTAACTGGTCTTTTTGGGGATTGGCTTAGAATTACCGACAGAGAGCCCTATTCTATTGCCCAAATTGTACATTTATACACACTTAAAATCACTCTGAATTTTGCAACATATTCATATCGATATGGACCAGCCAAAGAAACAAATTCGGGCTGTGAATTCCATTAGTTTGAGCACAGCTCGAACATTACAAGCTCTAAATAATTACAGTTATACAAAATCAATATGCTATTAGACCCATAGGTATAGCTCGCAAATGAAGTCTGACCCGCAACTGAAAAAACTATCAAGTTTCTGTCAAAAATATTACGAGTACTAAATAGGACTCGCAAAGGGCTTTTTCAAACACTTATAAGAGCTGTAGCATCAATTAAATACACAGCACTGTACTCTAAAAGCATCGAATGACATGGAAAGACATTAGAAATAATTGCACAGCAGTCTCAAATCTACAAATATCCAATAAAAAATATTAGTTTTAAATATTATTTCTGAGTAATATCCATCCCCAGATTAGTATATATCATGATTATATATACATACATACATACATATGCATTTTAGAGAGTGCAAGATTGCTTGATTGTGAGCCCAATCATCAAATATTACTTATTGGCAATCATTAATTTTTAGCCTCTGATTGCAGATTATGTCTAACTTCCATGTTTTACTGATGTCATGATGAAGGTCACATTTACTATTGGCAGTGTCTAAGAAGTAAATTACAGGCTTGCTTAAATTAAATAACAAAGCCCATTAGTTTTGGGATGATATGGGGAAGCAGTCAGATGTTTAAAGCCGCATAAGCTTCATAGCTGTTGGGTTACACTTGCCATAAACTGAGTGCCCCTATAAGATAGGATCTCTTTAAGAAACACCATGCAGGATAACCCCCCTTTTAAATCTTCTGCCACATTGGGAACTGTAGTCTTTGACAGGGGAAAAGCCTCAGGATATCAGTTAGCATAGTTCACTATGGTATGAATCAACTGATTCCCGGTACTGCTGGGTCTAGCCAAGGGTCCCATAATATCAATAGCCACTATATGGAATGGGGTTTCTATTACTGGTAGGGGTTGAAGGGAGACTCTGACTATCCATACCGCTGACAGGCATCATAAAAATTCCAGTAGCCAGCAACATCTCAATTAACCCCAGGCCACTAGAACACCCTGGTAAGGCAGTGACTAGTCTTCTTAACCCCCATGTGTCCAGCCAAAGGTACCTTATGGACTACTTTTAATAATTTGCTTCTAAACTTCTCTAATCCCCCTTTCCTCTGTTTCCTAGGTGACTCTATACAATAGCCCCTTCTCCCAAAAATATTCTTCCCACCAGGACCCTTCGCTTTCTGCTCAGCCCCTTTTCTAGCTCTAGCCAAGGTCGCAGCTTTACCCAATTCTACCTTTACCCCTTCTACACTGTCTGATTCCAGCCCCTGTTCCCTAGCACGTAATAAGTTCACCCCAGTTTCCAGGTGCTCAGCCTCCTCTTTGTCCATGGTGTCCGTGGTGGTTGCTTTAGCCACTTGAGGCCTGGTGACGACACTTATACATTGGCTCTCTGCTCCAGATCGTTGCCCAAGAAAACCATCCTCAGACAACCCAGGCATAACCCTCCATTTCTCCAATGCCTCTCCCAGTGCCCCAATCCAACCACAAATGGGCCACTAGGACATTTTTTTGCTTCTGGCCACCATGACCTGCATGGTCTTAGGCAACATGGCTGTGTGTTACTAAATTCAGGTGTGCCAAAGTAACATCAGCCCCAGTATCATGGAACCCCTCACTTACCTGGACTAAAATAGGCTGAAAATGTTGGGAATCATTTCTTGGAGGGCCATGTTACACAGAATGCATGGCGGTGTATGGGTCCCCCTCTTCAGTTCTGGCCTGGGGCATCCCCTTTTCCTCCTCGGTCAGGTCTCACTACTGGAAATAGTATACCGGCTGAGCCAGTCCCTCCTCAGATAATCAGGCTGGTGACATCCATAGCATTCCCCACGGTTGTTCCTAGTCATGGGAATAGCTAGAACTGCAGGTTGAGTAACTGGTCCATAAACCTTATCTAGCAGGAAGTTTTAAATATATCAAGGACTCTGCAAACTGGCAAACAACCGGTCCATTACTGTTTAGTCTCCGCTAATGAATAAATCAAGTGTAGGTGTATCACATATAATAGTTGTCAAACTACGAATCGTTGTTACGCTTTGCGAGCTCGCAAAGCAAGCTCGCAAGAACTGCATCCCTAGCGAAGCGAGGGACGCAGTTTGGTGTGCAAATGCGGACCCTCACGAAGGGAGGGGCCACATTTGCGTAAGGTGGAGGCTCCAACGTCGGCTGCAATGAGCCGAAGGCTTCGCGAGAGGCCGCATTTGCGGAGGTGGAGGCTCAAAGGCGCTTCACACGCGGTTACAAACACCCACACAAGCGGCACCATTTCGACCTCACAAACCGTGCGCACCTAAAACCAGTCAAAACACAAGAAATACCCACTAAAAATACATAAAAAGCTTACCCACAGCAAGGGGGGGGGCACGGCACCCAGGACCTCTGCAATTGAAGTTACATCTCCATTTAAGTCCAAATTCCTGAGATCAGACACACAAAAATCCCCTAAGCGAGAGAAAAAATGTCCGCCGAAAAGACCATAAGGGCCGTACTGCGAGCACCTAAAAACAGTCAAAACACAATAAATACGTACAACTTAGCCAAGAAGGGATCCGAGATAATCTCGGAGACCCGCATTAACCGCACATTATGCATCGCAGTGGGGGTCGCCATCGCATGCGATCGGGGACGCCCACTAGAATGAAATTTAAAATTCCTGCGTTACGGGTCTTTAAAGGACCGCAAAGGTCCATAAAGGACCCGTTATAAAAAATATATACATATACACTATCACGCATATACAGAGCCCCATCAACCATTAATTAACCCTGTCACTCATGGGATCAATATAAACACCCATAAGCCCTTCATTAACCCTGTCACTCATGGGGGTCAATACAGACCCCCATAAGCCCTTCATTAACCCTGTCACTCATGGGGGTCAATACAGACCCCCATAAGCACTTCATTAACACCCTCACACATGGGGGTCAATATAGACACCCATAAGCCCTTCATTAACCCTGTCATTCATGGGGGTCAATACAGACCCCCATAAGTACATAATTAACCCCCTCACTCATGGGGGTCAATACAGACCCCCATAAGCACTTCATTAACCCCCTCACTCGTGGGGGTCAATATAGACCCCCATAAGCCCTTCGTTATCCCTGTCACTCATGGGGGTCAATACAGACCCCCATAAGGACTTAATTAACCCACTCACTCATAGGGGTCAATACAGACCCACATTAACCCCTAATTAACCCTGTCACTCATGGGGGTCAATACAGTCCCCCATAAGCACTTCATTAACCCCCTCACTCATGGGGGTCAATACAGACCCCCATAAGCACCTAACCCCCTCACTCATGGGGGTCAATACAGTCCCCCATAAATGCCTAATTAACCCTGTCACTTATGGGGGTCAATATAGATCCCCATAAGCCCTTTATTAACCCTGTCACTCATGGGGGTCAATACAGGCCCTCATAAGCACTTAATTACCCCCTCACTCCTCGGGGTCAATATAGTCCCGCATAAGTTCTTCATTATCCCTGTCACTCATGGGGGTCAATTCATACCCCCATAAGCCCTTAATTAATCCTGTCACTCATGGAGGTCAATACAGACCCCCATAAGCACTTCATTAACACCGTCACTCATGGGGGTCAATATAAACACCCATAAGCCCTTCATTAACCCTGTCATTCATGGGGGTCAATACAGACCCCCATAAGCACTTAATTAACCCCCCCCCACTCATGGGGGTCAATACAGACCCCCCATAAGCCCTTCATTAACCCTGTCACTCATGGGGGTCAATACAGACCCCCATAAGCACTTCATTAACACCCTCACACATGGGGGTCAATATAGACACCCATAAGCCCTTAGTTAACCCTGTCATTCATGGGGGTCAATACAGACCCCCATAAGCACATAATTAACCCACTCACTCATGGGGGTCAACACAGACCCCCATAAGCACTTCATTAACCCCCTCACTCGTTGGGGTCAATATAGACCCCCACAAGCCCTTCATTAACCCTGTCACTCATTGGGGTCAATACAGACCCCCATAAGCACTTAACCCCGTCACTCATGGGTGTCAATACAGTCCCCCATAAACCCCTAATTAACCCTGTCACTCATCGGGGTCAATATAGACCCGCATAAGTTCTTCATTATCCCTGTCACTCATGGGGTTCAATACAGACCCCCATAAGCCCTTCATTAATCCTGTCACTCATGGAGGTCAATACAGACCCCCATAAGCCCTTCATAAACCCCATCACTCATGAGGGTCAAAATAGACCCCACATAAGCCCTCAATTAACCCTGTCATTCATGGGGGTCAATACAGACCCCCATAGTCCTTCATTAACCCGGTCACTTATGGGGGTCAATACAGACCCCCATAAGCACTTAATTAACCCCCTCACTCATGGGAATCAATACAGACCCGTATAAGCCCTTCATTTACCCTGTCACTCATGGGGTCAATACAGACCCCCTTAACGACTTAATTAACACCCTCACTCATGGGGGTGAACACATACCCCCATAAACCCCATAAATAACCCTGGCACTCATGGGGGTCAATACAGGCCCTCATAAGCACTTAATTAACCCCCTCACTCATCAGGTCAATATAGACCCGCATAAGTTCTTCATTATACCTGTCACTCATGGTGGTCAAAACAGACCCCCATAAGCCCTTAATTAATACTGTCGCTCATGGAGGTCAATACAGACCCCCATAAGCCCTTCATTAACCCCATCACTCATGAGGGTCAAAATAGACCCCCCATAAGCCCTTAATTAACCCTGTCATTCATGGGGGTTAATACAGACCCACATAAGCCCTTCATTAACCCGGTCACTCATGGGGGTCAATACAGACCCCCATAAGCACTTAATTAACCCCCTCACTCATTGGAATCAATACAGACCCCCATAAGCCCTTTATTAACCCTGTCACTCATGGGGGTCAATACAGACCCCCATAAGGACTTAATTAACACCCTCACTCATGGGGGTCAACACAGACCCCCATAAACCCTTAATTAACCCTGTAACTCAGGAGGGTCAATATAGACCCCCATAAGCCCTTAATTAACCCCCTCACTCATGGGGGTCAATACAGACCCCCATAAACCCCTAATTAACCCTGTCACTAATGGGGTCAATACAGACCCTCATAAGCCTCTATTTAACCCCATCAGTCCCATAAGGGTATATTAAGGGCCTGTTACAACCCAACATTAACCACATAAGTGCCATTACGGTCCTCAAGGACCATCATGACACTAAGTATAAACACTACACTGCACTATACACCCCAATAAAACATTAAATATCAACTAAAGACCCTCTACACTAACCTATTAACACCAACACTACCTACCTACCTCATAATAACCCCCACTCTAATTACAGAAAAAAAAAAATAAAGTCACAAAAAATTAAATATCTACATTACATAAAATAAAAAACCTAAATCACAAAAAAGAAAAAATTGACATTACAGAAAAGAAAAAAACCTAAGTCACAAAAAAGAAAAAAAGGAACATTACAGAAAATAAGAAATACATTACAGACCCCCATACACCCCTAATTAACCCTGTCACTCATGGGGTTCAGTACAGAACCCCATAAGCACTTAACCCCTTCACTCATGGGGCTAAATACAGTCCCCCATAAACCCCTAATTAACCCTGTCACTCATAAGGGTCAATATAGATCCCCATAAGCCCTTCATTAACCCTGTCACTCATGGGGGTCAATACAGACCCCCATACGCACTTAATTAACCCCCTCACTCATGGGAATCAATACAGACCCTAATAAGCCCTTCATTAACCCTGTCACTCATGGGGGTCAATACAGGCCCTCATAAGCACTTAATTAACACCCTCATTCATCAGGGTCAATATAGACCCGCATAAATTCTACAATATCCCTGTCACTCATGGGGGTCAATACAGACCCCCATAAGCCTTTAATTAATCCTGTCACGCATGGAGGTCAATACAGACCCCCATAAGCCCTTCATTAACCCCATCACTAATGAGGGTCAAAATAGACCCCCCATAAGCCCTTAATTAACCCTGTCATTCATGGGGGTCAATACAGACCCCCATATGCCCTTCATTAACCTGGTCACTCATGGGGGTCAATACAGACCCCCATAAGCACTTAATTAACCCCCTCACTCATGGGAATCAATACAGACCCCCATAAGCCCTTCATTAACCCTGTCATTCATGGGGGTCAATACAGACCTCCATAAGCCCTTCATTAACCCGGTCACTCATGGGGGTCAATACAGACCCCCATAATACCTTAATTAACCCTGTCACTCATAGGGGTCAATATAGATCCCCATAAGCCCTTCATTAACCCTGTCACTCATGGGGGTCAATACAGGCCCTCATAAGCACTTAATTAACCCCCTCACTCATCTGGGTCAATATAGACCCGCATAAGTACTTCATTATCCCTTTCACTCATGGGGGTAAATACAGACCCCCATAAGCCCTTAATTAATCCTGTC
>CM050169.1:88336178-88341178 GCA_027410445.1 Discoglossus pictus
TGTAAAAAATGCAATTGCATGAGGGCCAAACTATGCAACATATGGTACACACAAAGGCCCTCATTCAATTGCAATTTGCCCAATTGAATAGGGCTCTAAATAACAACATAACAATAGCTTAAAACTAAGGTTTTAGTTAATAAAAAAATATCAAAAATACAGTTTTTCAATGACTACAAAATTATTTTAACTAATATGCTAATATGCTATGTGCTCATTTACAGCACAATTCAATTAGCCAAATCGCAATTCAATGACACACAAACTGCTACACACAAAACAGAATTTCTTATTAAGGCCCTCATTCAATTGCAATTTTGCCAATTGAATAGGGGTCTAAATAAGCACATCACATATATTTTTTAAAGAAGTTTTTAGTTATTAAGCATCTATCCAAAAGCACGGTTTTCAATACCTAAAAACTTCTTTAAAAAATATATATTATGTGCTTATTTAGAGCCGTATTCAATTGGCAAAATCGCAATTGAATGAGGGACTAAATGTTTAACAACCTATAAGCCTTACAAATAACCAAAAATAAGAATAACAAAAGTGTTGTGCACCTAATAGCATTGTATAAAAAAACACACAAACTCATAGCAAACTATATTAACATTCTTCTTTAATGTTTAACAAATTATAACCTGTACAATCAAGAAGAAATTAGTTTTGCACAAGTGATGTGCACCAAACAGGATTGTCAATAACTAACACAAACACATAGCAAACTACATTAATTATATTATTTCATGTTTCACTAACTATAACCATCCAAATAAAGGTTAAATAAGTATACCACAAGTGGTGCGCACAAAACAGGATTGTACAAAAACTAACATAAACACATAGCAAAATAAATTCATATTCTTATGTAATATATCACAACCCACAAGCCTTACTAAGAACCTTAAATAAGAATAACAAAAGTCTTGGGATTGTACAGAAAGTTAAAAAAAAAATTTTTAAAAAAAATAAACATAACTGATACAATACAGCAAAATTAATACATTTTTTACTTATTTAAAAGACATTTCACTCAAACAACATTTTCTATTTTACATTACAACAGATACTGCGTGAAGACAATCGGACGAGGACTTTTTCCACAGGACCGCACCGGACCATCGGACGAGGACTCGGACCAGACCAGCAGACGAGGAATTTCAACACAGGACCAGACCAGCAGACGAGGAATTTCAACACAGGACCACACCATCGGACGAGGACTTTCACCAACGGACAACAACATCGGACGAGGAATATCGCCACAGGACCACAATATCGGACAGGGGCTATCGCGACAGGACCACACCATCGGACGAGGACTTCCGACAGAGGACCACACCATTGGACAACGATTTGGAAACGAGGAGCAACAAACATTCGGATTTAAATCACACTTCAACCAAGGTAAACTATAATAACTACTAAAGAATAACACTAAAGAAACTGGTTTCAGTTGCATCCGTCTCAACAGAAAAATAAATTAATTAATTTACTATCTCACTTATTTTATTTAAATTGCTACTATGCAATACATAGCTCAATAACCACATCACTTTTTTTTTCAGCAAAGAAGTTTTGCAGTGGTAAATATCTATCCACAAACAAAGTTTTTAATAAATACAACCATTATTTTAAATAAATATGTTACATGCTTATTTACAGCAGTATTCCATTAAAAAAATTCTGAGCCACTGAAGACAGGAATTATAAATTTAACTAAATATCAATGATACATTCATGATTTGCCTTTTATTTCAACAATTGTGCACAATCATCTTTAACAGGAATTACAAATTTAAATATACACAATTACATTTATTTGTTTCCGTTTACAGATTAATATGGCTGATAACGAGACCAAAGAAGAGAAGAAAAGACGTCAAACTAGAGAAAGACAAGAGAGATGGGCCGCCCAGCAGACACCGGAGGAGAAAGAAATTAGAAGAGAAAAAGAACGCAAAAGACTTGCAAATAAAAGAATATCCGCTGCAAAAATGAAACATACAACCAAAATAAATAAAAAAATTATAAAGCATTTACAAACTGTTCCTAAAACATCAGATGACATTTTACAACATACCAGTCAAGACAGACCAAAAAAAAAAACTACCAAAAAAAAGCATTTACAAACTCTTACTAAAAACTTACAGGAAATTTCAACCGAACAAGTCCAACATATACCAAGAAAATGTACGAAAAAAACTAAACATTTAGAACCTGTTGTTGAAACATTTCATGACTTTTCATCTGATGAATATCAAAGTCAACATCCAATATGCATTGCAAATTGTCCTTTAATGAAGTCTTTAGCAGTAGAGGTTCATAGTTGTGGGGACATGACTACTCAATGTCAATTTTGTGAGGCTTATTATTTTAAACAGGAGAGACCCCGAGATGGACAATTTATTAGTTGTTGTCAAAAAGGAAAGTTCAAACTTCCAGAAAGGAAACAATTTCCAACCTATTTACTAAATATTCTGACTGAACCTACTTTTCCAAATTACAAAAATTTTAAGACAAACATAAGATCCTACAATAGTGCCATATCATTTGCATCTATGGGGGCAACATTGGCTGCTAATGTACCAGGACATGGTCCTTACTGTTTTAAAGTCCAAGGACAAATTTATCATCGCACTTCCCATTTACATCCAGAGGAAGGAAATAAAAGAAAATTCGCTCAACTATATGTCCTAGATACAATGGAAGCTGTTGACCAACGTATGCAGATGGAAGAAAATAAAAAATGCTTACCCACTGTTTTCATAGAGCTAAATAATATTATGGACAACAATCCCTACAGTAAAGCTTATAAAAAATTGGCAGAAGTAGAAAATGAACAACTACTTCATTCACAAACACATCAATTACCAATGCCGAAGGTTAATATGGTGCTTAAAAGAGACAGACATACTGATAAACGTCGTTATAACTTGCCAACAACAAATGAGGTTGCAATGGTGTTTCACAATGATGAAGGAGAACCACCATTTCAAAGAGACATACGAATATATCCTAGAAATGAGGACCAACCGTTTATTAATATGAGTATCTTAAGTCCAAATTTAGATCCAATGACATATCCCATCTTTTTCCCACACGGAGAAGCAGGTTGGCAACCAAAATTAACTCTTCCCAGTTACCCAAATGCTAAAGGCAGAATCCGAAATAATGTTTCTATGCTTGAATTTAAAGTAGCTCAAATTGCCATTCGCAATGTATTTAATCCAATTTTATGTGGTGGGAAACTAACACAACAATGGATTATTGATTCATATTTGCAAGTTGAGGCAAATAATTTAAACTTTATCAAATATCAACAAGATAAACTCCGTGTAGAACAATATTCTGGACTCATGGACTATGTTGCTGACGTGGCTACAAGCAGAGACATGACAGCTGGCAAAGCCATCATTTTACCATCTTCCTTTCAAGGATCTCCTCGGAATATGAGAGAAAGATACAATGATGCTATGGCTATTGTGACAAAATTTGGCAAACCCGATTTATTTGTGACATTTACATGTAATCCACAATGGCCAGAAATTACACTAAATCTACTTCTTGGACAAACTGCTTCAGATCGACCAGATTTAGTAGCCAGAGTTTTTAAGATTAAATTAAATGAATTAATACGTGACTTCACTATAAATCAGTTATTTGGCAAATGTCTTGCTTATGTATATACCATTGAATTTCAAAAAATAGGCCTTCCACATGCACATCTTCTAATAATACTTCAAGAAAAAGATAAATTAGATACTTCAGACAAAGTGGATGCAGTCATTGTTGCTGAACTACCAGATCCAGAACTATATGGTAGACTATATGAGATTGTTACTCATCGCATGATTCATGGACCCTGTGGTGACCTTAATCCACAATCACCATGTATGGAAAATAATAAATGTTCCAAAGAATTTCCCAAAGATTATAGAGACAAAACCTATGCCAATTGTGATGGATATCCACTTTATAAAAGAAGAGAAGGAGATAGTGCCATTATTCGTGGGAAAAAAGTGGACAATAGATATGTAGTACCTTACAATCCACATTTACTCATGAAGTACAACGCCCACATCAACGTAGAAGCCTGCACTTCCATCAAATCAATTAAATATGTCTATAAATATATTTACAAAGGTTACGATGCAGCTACTGTAGTCGTCAAAAGTGCAGACAACCCTGAAAGTAGTGAGTTAGTACATGATGAACTTGCATCTCATGTAGATGCTCGCTATGTCAGTGCGCCAGAAGCTATGTGGCGGCTTTTAAAATTTGAAATGCATGATAGATCACATGCAGTATATAGGTTAGCAGTACATTTGCCACAACGACATTTAGTCTATTTCCATGCTGGAAATGAAATGAATGCATTGGCCCAAAGTGAAGATCGTCACACTACACTAACTGCATGGTTTGCATTAAATTCCACTGATGCTGAAGCAACACAATACTTATATATTGAAATTCCATATCACTATGTTTTTGTGAATGGATTATGGAGACCAAGAAAAACCAGAGGCAATAAAATTATTCCAAGAATTTACACAGTCAGTCCAAGAGATGTTGAACGTTTTTGCTTACGGATATTACTTTTAAATGTTCCTGGAGCACAAAGTTTTGAACACTTAAGAACTGTTAATGACATTGTATATGAATCCTTCCATTTAGCTGCAAGACATAGAAACTTACTCGCTGATGATACAGAGTGGGAAAGATGCTTAGAAGAAGCAGCACAATGTCAAATGCCGCGACAGATGAGAGAACAATTTGCTTTTATTTGTATCTTCTCAAATGCTCCAAATGCATTAGCTTTGTGGGAGACTTTTAAAAGTAATATGGCTGAAGACTTTATGCGACGATACAATGAACCCATTGCACACTTAAAAGCGTTAATGGAAATCCAAGAAGTCTTTTTAACTCATGGATTAAGTTGTGCAAGTTTTAATTTGCCTGATCCAGGTCTTATAGATGACATTAACTTTGAAGAC
>CM050169.1:88353678-88357490 GCA_027410445.1 Discoglossus pictus
GTTATTAGACTGGCAAAGCCAGCACCCTACAAAACAGAAAAGCAGCATACCAATAGGCCAATATCTGCGCCTACGTCGGAATTGTAGCAATGATCAGCACTTCAAGGAACAGGCAGACAAACTACGCATCAAACTTCGGGAGAGAGGCTACCCCAATAAAGTCCTCAAAAAGGCATTCCAAAGAGCTTTCCAATCCGATCGCAACGAACTTCTATACCAACCTAGAAGAAATGCAAACACTGACCTTACCAGATGCATTATGACATATGGCTCAAACAGCGATTCAATTTATAAGATCCTCAACAATTTTTGGTGCCTCCTATATGAGGACCCGGATCTGAAGGAACATTTATCCCCTCAAGCAAGCGTCACCTATCGCAAAGGGAGATCACTAAGTCAATTTATCTCCAAAGGTCCTACATCTACTAACACGAAACAATGGCTCTGTCCTCCGGTGGGACTTTTTAGATGCCTCAAATGTAAAGCGTGTCCATTTATATCTCCTGAAAAAAGATTTATTCATCCGACGACTAATAAAATTTATCCTCTAAAAAACCTTCATCAACTGCTTATCTACTTACGTAGTTTACGTGCTGGTATGCATTTGTGGTTGCCTATACGTGGGCAAAACGGAAAGGCAACTCAGAAGACGGATTCTTGAGCATGTACTCTCTGTTAAGAACCGATTGGACACCCCCGTCGCCAGACACATACAAATCTTCCATAATAATAGTATGGATGGCATTTCCTTTCATGTGATAGACATTATCAAACCAAATATTCGTGGGGGTGACTATAAAACTCTATTGCTTCAAAAGGAGAGCAAATGGATTTATCTTTTACAATCCCAATCGCCTCGGGGGCTCAATGAAGGATTTTCATTTTCTTCCTTCATTTAACATATATATTTTTTTAGACCTTCAGTTTATTAAATGATTTTAGTGATTTAGTAGGCCCTACTTAATTCCCCCCTCTTTTTTGATTCTAAGAATCGTCATAATTTCGCCCTTCTAGGGGCAAAGGCCATACATTTCACTTTTAGGTTATGGGTTCTTGACGATAATTTTAGAACTACGCCATCCACATTCACACGACACAGATTACCTAGATCAGCTATTACTGAACTCCCTTTTTTATTCCTTTTTTCACTCATTTCAGGGTATTATGTGTATGTATATGTATATATGTATGTATCTATGTGTGTATATATATATGTATATATATATATATATATATATATATTTTTTTTTTTTTTCTATAGAAGGATAAGAGCCCATATACTACCATTGAGCATTAGAATTGGTTTATTGACTGAGATGATTATGCCCTACCACATCTAATACAGTTAAGGTATTAATTATATATCACCCATAGCGGGCTGGTTCTTTCCTCTTTTATATCTTATACATAGCAAGTTCTACTCATATCTACTTTTTCACACATTTTATTTATTTTATATTTTTTTTTTTTTTTTTTTTTTCCCCGCAGGGACTATGATTGATATTTGACATGGGTCACCCCTTTTTTGGTGCTGCCAATTTACTATTCTATTTTTCTACAATTGTACATCTATCTATTTATTTTGACGCCTATTTATATATTTATATATCTTTGTATATATCATCTCACCAGACCTCATACATCTTTAGCTATCATAGAGATATTAGGGACCACTGGTTTAACTGGATTTGATCCTTCAACCAGCAAGCTCCTTTTATTCTTAGACACACATTTATTATTATATATTTTCTTTTTACCAGGTGATTTACGGTTTCCTTTTCCGGTGTCACGTTCTCGCTTCTCTTCATTCACCTCCCCACCCTAACACATTGTTTTCTTCTTTTTAGCTAGATTGCCGGTGTTTTAGCTCTTTTCATTCATTTTTCTTTTTTTTTTTTCCCTTTCTTTCCCCTTTGTCAATACTAGACAGGCTTCCTCCTTCTTTCTGTTATAGGTGCCAGGTCTCCAATGTACGTTTTTCCCCTATAGTCCAGCAGGCTCACATATCCTTCCCACAATGCATCACGTAGCGTGAGGGCGTCAATTTGGGACCGCCCCCATGACGCACGCTACCAATAGAATGCAACTTGGATAGTTAAGAGAAACCCCGCGAAGACAGCGTTTCACCATTGAGTCCATTGTACCACTGCCTTTGATAAAGCGTTTACACGCGAAATCGGCGTCCGGTCAGGCAAGTGCTCTTTTGTCTGTCCCACTGTACTACTGATCCTTTTTTGGCTGCTCCCAGACGGCCTGCCTAGGAGATGATGGGAGGATTCATTTTGACCCCAGAGTGATGAGCTGTGAGTATTTCCCAAGTTTCTGGGATTAATCCTCAAGCTCTGACTACCATTTTTTACATATTTATATATACATTTAGTATTATATATGTATGGTGTCTCACTTCTGTGGGTATCCTTACCATAGCCAGGTCCTGTCTTATAGATTTAGACTGTTGCTGCTTTCACACAGCCAGTCAGTACTTGCAGTTTACCACAAGGTGGTTTATTATTTAGGAGATTCCAGTGGTAGACAGACACTTTTTAGTGCTTGATTAGCACTATATTGATTAACCCTTTATAGACTCTTTTTTGGTTTACACACTCCAGTAGCTTTTTATCCACTGTTTTCATCTCCACACACCCTTTTAGCACTCCCTATACACACACTTAGACATTTTCTACACATTATTCACACCACAACACACTCAGATACCCAACGGTTCACATCCATCCTTCACCTTTACAGACCTTTATAGGTTCATAGCTATAGACACACCCCGTTTTGTCTGGTATTCCTTGCACACTTTTCCCTTATTCGAGGATTCTTTCCTCCCAGCACCCTTCCCTCACATCTACATCTCTTTTTATCTCACTTTTAACCAACATTCCTTTTCCTTTCTACTGGGTGTGTTAGCTTTTAGACATTGGGGGTGACCTATCTAGGTCCTCTGATTGGTCATCGGCGTTTTTCTATTTTTATATGAATTTTTTTATTAAAGATGGTCTCTGTTTTTATTAGATTTTAGTACCACGAACCAATCCAGTCTCTCTATTGAGCCACCTTCTGGACTCCCCCCCCTTTTTCCTTCTTCATTATTATTATTAGTACTTAATAATTGGTGTTTCATTCACCAGGGACTTTTGCTGGAGTCCCATTGGTCTGATTTTTTCTTTTATATATATATATATATATATATATATATATATATATATAATATATGTATGTATATATATAAATATGTATATATATATATGTATGTATATATATAAATATGTATATATATATATGTAATGTATATATATAAATATGTATATATATATATGTATGTATATATTAAATATGTATATATCTATTATGTATGTATATATATAAATATGTATATATATATATGTATGTATATATATAAATATGTATATATATATATATATATATGTATGTATATATATATATATATATGTATGTATATATATAAATATGTATATATATATATATATATATATATATATATATATATATATATATAAATATGTATATATATATATATATATATATAAATATATATATAAATATATATATTTATATATATAAATGTATGTATATATATATGTATGTATATATATATATGTATGTATATATATATGTATGTATGTATATATGTATGTATATATATATATATATATGTATGTGTATTATATATATATATGTATGTATATATATTTGTATGTATATATATATGTATGTATATATATATATATATATGTATGTATATATATATATATATATGTATGTATATATATATATATGTATGT
>CM050169.1:88357690-88382246 GCA_027410445.1 Discoglossus pictus
CCCCTCCCCCTTACCCTAACACCCCTCACACTTATCCCTAACACCCCTCACACTTATCCCTAACACCCCTCACCCTAACCCTAACACCCCTCACCCTAACCCTAACACCCCTCACAATTATCCCTAACACCCCTTACCCTAACCCTAACACCCCTCACACTTATCCCTAACACCCCTCATCCTAACCCTAACACCCCTCACACTTATCCCTAACACCCCTCACCCTTACCCTAACAACCCTCACACTTATCCCTAACACCCCTAACCCTTACCCTAACACCCCTCACACTTATCCCTAACACCCCTTACACTTATCCCTAACACCCTTCACCCTAACACCTAACCCTAACACCCCTCACACTTATCCCTAACACCCCTCACCCTTACCCTAACACCCACTAAATTTAGACATTTACATGTAATCCACAATGGCCAGAAATTACACTAAATCTACTTCTTGGACAAACTGCTTCAGATCGACCAGATTTAGTAGCCAGAGTTTTTAAGATTAAATTAAATGAATTAATACGTGACTTCACTATAAATCAGTTATTTGGCAAATGTCTTGCTTATGTATATACCATTGAATTTCAAAAAAGAGGCCTTCCACATGCACATCTTCTAATAATACTTCAAGAAAAAGATAAATTAGATACTTCGGACAAAGTGGATGCAGTCATTGTTGCTGAACTACCAGATCCAGAACTATATGGTAGACTATATGAGATTGTTACTCATCGCATGATTCATGGACCCTGTGGTGACCTTAATCCACAATCACCATGTATGGAAAATAATAAATGTTCCAAAAGAATTTCCAAAAGATTATAGAGACAAAACCTATGCCAATTGTGATGGATATCCACTTTATAAAAGAAGAGAAGGAGATAGTGCCATTATTCGTGGGAAAAATTGGACAATGGATATGTAGTACCCTACAATCCACATTTACTCATGAAGTACTACGCCCACATCAACGTAGAAGCCTGCACTTCCATCAAATCCATTAAATATGTCTACAAAATATATTTTCAAAGGTTACGATGCAGCTACTGTAGTCGTCAAAGTGCAGACAACCCTGAAAGTAGTGAGTTAGTACATGATGAACTTGCATCTCATGTAGATGCTCGCTATGTCAGTGCGCCAGAAGCTATGTGGCGGCTTTTAAAATTTGAAATGCATGATAGATCACATGCAGTATATAGGTTAGCAGTACATTTGCCACAACGACATTTAGTCTATTTCCATGCTGGAAATGAAATGAATGCATTGGCCCAAAGTGAAGATCGTCACACTACACTAACTGCATGGTTTGCATTAAATTCCACTGATGCTGAAGCAACACAATACTTATATATTGAAATTCCATATCACTATGTTTTTGTGAATGGATTATGGAGAACCAAGAAAACCAGAGGCAATAAAATTATTCCAAGAATTTACACAGTCAGTCCAAGAGATGTTGAACGTTTTTGCTTACGGATATTACTTTTAAATGTTCCAGGAGCACAAAGTTTTGAACAATTAAGAACTGTTAATGACATTGTATATGAATCCTTCCATTTAGCTGCAAGACATAGAAACTTACTCGCTGATGATACAGAGTGGGAAAGATGTTTAGAAGAAGCAGCACAATGTCAAATGCCACGACAGATGAGAGAACAATTTGCTTTTATTTGTATCTTCTCAAATGCTCCAAATGCATTAGCTTTGTGGGAGACTTTTAAAAGTAATATGGCTGAAGACTTTATGCGACGATACAATGAACCCATTGCACACTTAAAAGCGTTAATGGAAATCCAAGAAGTCTTTTTAACTCATGGATTAAGTTGTGCAAGTTTTAATTTGCCTGATCCAGGTCTTATAGATGACATTAACTTTGAAGACTATGACATTCAACTACAAGCAGAAAGAACAGAAGAAAGACTTGCAACTTTAAATACACTACAATTGCAAGCATTTTCATGCCATTAAAAATGCTATAGATGATGACATGGTGACAGAGCGTTATTTCTATCTTGATGGAACTGGCGGATCAGGAAAAACATATTTGTACAATTTATTAATGAGTTCAGTACGAGCACAAGGAAAAATAGCAATGGCGTTTGCCACTACTGGAATTGCTGCACTTTTATTAGAAGGTGGAAGAACTGTTCATAGTGGATTTAAACTGTCAGTCCCTATTTTAGAAAATTCTGTCTCAGATATTCGCATGACATCCTTACAAGCAAAGAAATTGAAGAAATGTAAATTAATTATAATAGATGAGACCACAATGATGTCATGCTATGCCCTCCAATGTATTAACCGTTTGCTTCGTGAAGTCATGGATAATATTTTTCCATTTGGTGGAAAGGTAATGTTGTTGGGTGGCGATTTTAGACAAACATTACCTGTCGTTGTACATGGAAATCGAACAGACATTATTGAAACATGTATAAAGTCAAGTACAGTATGGAAACATTTTACCCATCTTCAACTGCAACAAAATATGAGATCAGAAGGCCAAACTGATTTCAATGATTGGCTTATTAAAATTGGAGAAGGCAGAACAGAAAAAATACTACATTTACCTGACGACACTGTAGAGATCCCACCTCATATGATTTGTCAACAAGATATTATATCGGCTATATTTGAAGGGAGCATAAATAACGAAGAATATTCCGAGCTTGCCAACCAAGTTATACTGACGTGTAAAAATAAAGATGCATTAATACTCAATAATGAAATCTTTAAAAAAATTAATGCACCACAAAGAAATTATCACAGTGCTGATTCTGTACTTGCTGATGACAATGAAAGTCAGGCAAACTTTTCAACTGAATTCATAAACTCTTTAACTCCTTCTGGAATGCCACCACATATTTTGCAGCTAAAGAAAGGTGCAATTATCATGTTACTGCGAAATATGAACCCCAAAAAAGGCCTATGCAATGGCACAAGATTAATTGTTCAACAATTAAAGGACCATTTTATAGATGCTGAAATTTTAACTGGGACCCATAAAGGAGAGAGAGTTTTCATACCAAGAATAGATTTAGCACCAAGTGAAAGTAGTCTCCCTTTTATACTTCAAAGAAGACAATTTCCCATTATTATGGCATTTGCCATGACCATTAATAAATCACAAGGTCAAACTTTCAAATCTGCGGGTATTTTCTTGGAAGAACCAGTTTTTGCACATGGTCAATTTGTACGTTGCGTTGTCACGGTGCAAAAATCCACAGGCTATTAAAGTTTACATTGAAAACAATGAAAGTCAAGGTGATTTATTAGAAGATGGACGTATTTTTACTAAAAACATTGTCTACTATGAAGTACTATAACTTTGAAGGATACAAATTAAAGATGCCAACATTTTTTAAAAGCATTCCAAAATACATAACAATTGGTTGTTTAATTCAGTCATAATTAATGGAAGTACTGTTTATGAATGATTCACCTCACAAAATACTTGCCTTGCATTGTTAGTAAAAATTATGTTAAAATGTTAAGTCACTATGTTAATGTTTCTAATGTTACAAGTTTAAAAATATATTTTCAAGTTATTTCATTCAACAGATTACAAAGTGGATGTTAAGAGGTCAAGCACCTTTTAAGTCACAATGTAAATATTGTCTGTTATCTTAAGATTACTACCTACATTAATGCTTATCGCCAGTTTATGTGCTCAGTAATGAATTACTTTAATTACGTACGTTTTAAGAAGAGTTTTACTGTATGCCTTCCTCTACATTCAATGTATATTCAAGTTAACAATTATTGTGATAGAAATTGAATTTTAATACTGATTAATTTAAAGGTCAATTGTTTTTACATTCAAATGTTAATACTTTTAATAGAAAATTAGGTTACAAAATGTATTCACGATGTTCCTGTTTATAATGTTCAAAATTATACCAATGTTTTGTCAACTTCTAAACTTACATAAAAAATAAAGTTCAAGTTTAAAAATATATACTTTGAAGGTTATTGCTTACATATATTTTAAACTTCATGTTAAAATTCACGACGTTTAAAGAAGGCTTTTTACTTTTTGCTTTCCTATTCATTCAATGTATATTAAAGTTAACAATTCTTCAGATACAAATTACATTTTAAAAAACCATTACATCAACATTTTACAAAAATACACGTTCATATTAAAATACTTACAAGTGTCAAAAATATATGTTAATAACTAAACAACTTGACAAACATATACATCACATTGCCGTCATTTTTTGACGGGCAAGTCGCTAGTAATAATAATAATACTGATTGCCGGGATTGATATAACATGGTACAAGCACATCCTTCCAGTGATTGGCATTTATAGGATTAATGAAATATGAATAATAAATACAAATATATAGCCTTACTTTACTCCTTAAGTTACTTCTTAAATATCCTTTTAAGAAATAACATGGAAATTAAACATAAAAAGAAATATTTTTATTGCAGATTTGGGAGCTTGAGAATGTTTTGCTATTCATTTTAATACCTTTCATCACTTTCCTTGTAATTTAAAATACAGTAGTGTGTTTATATTTGCTTTTACAGTGCTACGGACAGGAGTTTAACCCCCTTGCAGGTCCGCTCTAGTACCCATAGTTTTCTCACTATCAGGAAGCAATTAAGCTAGCTCAATATATAAAGTGGAGTCAACCTCTTTCTAATCATCCTGAGAATCAGGTGTTAAGTGATATGCTTAATATCATTGATCTTAATGCTCTATTGTTTTTTTCCAAAACTAGCAATATCCTTTATTGACCCTAGAGCAACTCTCTTGACTGCAATGGTAAAAGAGTGGATAAAAATGAATAAAAAATTTAAATTTCTAGAGAAATTTAGTGAGCTCACTCCCCTGTTAACGTTGGCACGATTAATTCATATTCATCTAGAACCAGAATGGAAAGATAAGGGAATATTCTTATTGGGTCATATTATAGATAAAGGTAAAATATTAGGCTATAATATGTTAAAGAAGAAATATAATATTTCAACTAAACTTTGGTTTACGTCATATAAACTGGCACAAGTTTTGAAAGACAGATTTAAAGACACCAACCAACATAGTTTAAATAATTTTGAAACACTGATAGTGTCCCAAAATACTAGACATCTACAGCCTTATTAAATTGCGATTCGGTAAATTTAAAAGGGCTCTAATTAAGAACACAGCATATTTTATTTACAGAAGTTTTTAGTTAGTGAAGACCTTGCTTTTGGATAGAAGTTCACTAACTAAAAACTTCTGTAAAAAAATATGCTATGTGCTTAATTAGAGTCCTTTTAAATGTACTGAATCGCAATTTAATAAGGCTGCTAATATCAAAGTGTAGTGAGATTCTTTACAAGCAAACACAGAGGGACACAATTAAACCTATGGATCTCTGGGCAAAAGACATGCAGTTAAAGGTATCTAAAGAGACATGGCATCAAGCTCTAAAAACTTTAAATAGGTTTGTGAAAAATGTAAACCAGAGAGAAATTCAATTTAAATTACTCAACAGATGGTATTGGGTTCCCTCTAAGCTGTACTTCTTTTCATTCAAACCAGAAGCCAAATTATGTTGGAGGAATTGTGGGAAACCAGCTAATATGTTCCATATATGGTGGGATTGCCCTACATCCCTTTTACTCTGGGAGGAATGTTTTGAATATATATCTAATACACTTAAGATAGACATTACAGCAAATCCTCAGACTGCGATGTTCAATATACTTCCTCCAAAAATGGAAATAAAAAATAAAGCGTTTATTACTCAAATTTTTCAGGTAATTAAAACTTCAATTGCAAGAAATTGGAGGAAAGAAGCTCTTCCTAAACTATCAGAAATTTTGGTCAAATTAGGGTTCAATCGGGAACTAGAGAGAGATTTTACTACTGCATTTCAGCTAATACAGGACCCGGTAAAATGGGCCATATGGAATTCCATTTCTAATTAACCCTTGCGGAGGTATCTCAATACTAAACTCTTTCTCCCCGGCAGTATATTCCCTCCTCGGCCCCTTTTTTCAGCCCTCCCATTCCTTCCTGGCTAGAATGTATGAGGGATGAAAGTATTGTGTATTGGGTGAATGGAAAGGCAATCATGAGGCGAAATATTAGTCGTATGAGATCTTATTAGGGTTAATATTCCCTACTCAATATTTATTAGATAATCATTAAATTATAGTCTAGGTTATATAATCTAACATAGAGACCTATTTAATTTCTCACTCTAGCAATGAATATAATAAAGCCTAAAAAAAAAACTAAGGTCCTTCTCATACATCTACCACTTCACAAAGCCAATTAAGGTCTCGGTAGATATATTGATCTAATAATGGTGTGGCAGGTTAGATGTGGACAGAAGTGAATTATCGGGCTCCTCTAAACAAAGTAGCGGTTAGGGGAATAAGAAGTTGAGAATTAAATTAAATAAAGAGTTGGGATATTGTCAAATCCAGCTATAACACTCTAAGACTCATCCTATTATGCCCAATAAGTAGATAGGGCATGATTTATGTGTAAGTTTTTAAGCTAACAATTTGAATCTTAATGTATGCCATATGTACCTTTGTATAATATGTATATTTGTAAAATAAACAATAAAAAAAAAAAAAACACATTCCAGAAATAATGCAATATGAAAAAAATCAATAAATATAATATTCTAGTCCATGTGAGTTCTATTTTATATATTAACATATTGATTGCCGGGATTGATATAACATGGTACAAGCACATCCTTCCAGTGATTGGCATTTATAGGATTAATGAAATACGAATAATAAATACAAATATATAGCCTTACTTTATTCCTTAAGTTACTTCTTAAATATCCTTTTAAGAAATAACATGGAAATAAAACATAAAAATAAATATTTTTTATTGCAGATTTGGGAGCTTGAGAATGTTGTGCTATTCATTTTAATACCTTTCATCACTTTCCCTGTAATTTAAAATACAATAGTGTGTTTATATTTGCTTTTACAGTGCTACGGACAGGAGTTTAACCCCCTTGCGGGTCCGCTCTAGTACCCATAGGATTTTTGGCTACATTTGCCATTTACAGGTGTGAAAACAATTGCGGGCTTGAGGACTTGTAGCAATTTATTAGCGATTTGCGATTGTAACATTTACGGGCTTGAAACATCAAAGGCTTAGGTGGGTCAGCATTCCGATTTTGGCACACGCTGTGTTTTTCAGCCTGTAACTCGCAGATCCTTTGTGGGTAGCTAAAAGAGGCCAATTCAATAGCCGCAACTTTTACGAGTTCCTTTACGGGCTTTTGGAGCTACAGATCAGCAAATTTAATAGGGGCTCAAGTTTTGTGTCAATTTTGATAGCATGGAAAATTCCTATAAATTATCCAAATCCAAACTAATTTCTTCCTGCCCAACTGATAGAACCCACACTATATATAAGATATGATCATTTTGATAGCATGGACTCAAACATCTTTAAGAAAAGTTTTAACATTTTTACAGTACATATTCAGAGACCAAATTTGCTGAATGCTACCATAGATTAATTCTATTGGGTGTAGAAATGTGTGTAATCTTCAGAAAAAGAAATGTTATTTTTCTTATTCCTAATCTTAAATACGTGATATAAACATATTTTGAAGCTTAATTTCAATCTGTGAGAAAAGAATTTAGACTCTGGGGGGTGTTGATTTTGACAAAAAATCTAAATTTTAAAAAAAAAATGTTAAAACTTTTCTTAAAGATGTTTGAGTTTTTTTCTAAGCCAATTTTACATCCTGTATGTACAGACAGGGTAGAGGCATCAAAAATTAAGAACAATATAGGGCTATTACAGTTTTTAAGGAATCTGGTAGTCCATCATTATGTAGTTGTGATGCAGCTACTGTATCTGCCCACCTTTGTTTCTTCCTATTTTGTTTTATTATTATCTGGCCCTTTTCTTTTTTGTTGTGTTATTTTGTTGTATTATTTTAGTGTTATTTTGAAGGGGAGGCCATTTCAGTACATAATTCAGGTTACAATGCTATGTCCCTACTATTGCTACGTAAGGGCCTTGTAACGGAGCGGTGACATCAGAGGTCAATATCTCCGCTAATAAATAACAAAGATAGCCAAGTATAACGCAGCCCGGTCCCACAAGTCCCTCTTTCCACAATGGACGATACACACCGTGGATTTTCAGAACAGGCATCATTTTTAATTCCTTTACACACATATATATATACAGTCAGAACGGGGTGGTGAGAGTCTCCACAAGGACAATGGAATACTCCCACCTTTGGCCATACAAAGACTTAATTAGCAACTGGATTATAATCTTAACACATCATCACTGGAGCCGACTGGTTCCCTACACAATAGAGCTTTTACAAACAAAGCAGATGGATAATTGGGTTAGCTCTTCCTGTCCCTTGCAGACTTCCATTTCTAAACAAAGATGATGGAAAGCCCAGATTAACCCTTGGGCCTCGTATAGTCCAGTTAACCCTTCCCTGGCCTGGTATAATGTCCCTGGGCAAGGATGCAATGTCCTTGGTATAATAACAGTGATGGGTTTCTGTTACACTGCTCCCCCGTGACCATAAGCCAACATACACGGTCTGGTCCCAACTGGAGCGGCCTGGGGAGTCCGGACAAAACTTTTGTTGGACACTTTTCTAGTTCCGTTTGCCTAGACAACCCATCAGAATTACTGTTGTGCTTGCCCAGGCGATACTGGATTGTGTAGTCAAAGGGTTGAGGCGCTAGGCATTGTCTCCAGACACCCGGTTGAGCCACACCAATGGGTTGTGGTCAGTAAACAGGGTAAAGGGTTGTCCATACAAATATGGCTGTAACTTTTTGAGTGCCCATACTACAGCCAGGCATTCCTTCTCTACGCCAGGTCCAACTTGGCTCAAAACGGCTCCCAATCCAAACATAGAAGCATCTGTGTGGACAAGAAAACTTTGGTTGGATCAGGAGCAGCCAACACAGGGGCCTGGATCAGAGCCGTTTTCAATTGCTGGAATGCCTGTTCACACTCTGGGGCCCAGGCTACCTGCCTAGGAAGGTTCTTACGGGTCAAATCAGTAAGGGGCTTGGCTAGAGCACTATAGTTGGGCACAAATTTGCGATAGTACCCTGCTGTCCCCAGGAACGCTAGGACCTGGGTCTTGGTCCAGGGGGTGGGCCACTGTGCTACTGCCTCTATCTTGGCGGGTTCGGGTTTCTGCTGCCCGCTACCTACCCGATGGCCAAGGTATTGTACCTCGGCCATCCCTAGGTGGCACTTGCTTGGTTTGAGAGTCAACCCTGCTGCCCTAATGCGGTCTAACACTAGTCCTACGTGGGTCAGGTGTTCCTCCCAGTGGTCACTATAAATGGCAATATCGTCCAGGTATGCACAAGCATACTCTTGGAGCCCATCCAATAGCCAGTCTACCATCCGCTGAAACGTGGCCGGAGAGTTTTTCATCCCGAATGGCATGACCCGAAACTGGTACAGGCCAAACGGGGTGACAAACGCCGACTTGGGTATGGCTTCTGCGGCTAGTGGAATTTGCCAATATCCCTTACACAAATCTATGGTGGTGAGGTATCGCCCTCGGGCCAATCTATCTAGGAGCTCATCTATCCGGGGCATGGGGTAGGCATCAGACACGGTTCGATCATTTAGTCTCCTATAATCTACACAGAACCGGGTCGTTCCGTCCTTGGGTACTAGCACTACCGGGGAGGCCCAGGGACTATCAGATTGCTCAATAACTCCTAAATGTTGCATCTCCTGAATCTCTTTCCGCATCGACTCCTTTACGGATTCGGGGATGCGGTAGGGGGGCGGGCGTAGGGGTAATTGGCCGGGGGTGTTTTCCCGGTGAGTGGCCAGAGGGGTGTACCCAGGCAAAGGTGGCCTCTTTTGCTCGTAGCAACTCCTGTGCCTGCGTACGCTCCTGTGGGCTCAGCCGCTCTCCTAACTGTACCCCTCCTAAACTCTCTGTCTGGTCCCCCTCGTCTAAGAGGTCGGGTAGGGGAAGGTTCTCAACATCTTAAAAGTATGGGGCGCAGATAGCTGCCACATCCTCCGTGCGCTCATGATAGGGTTTTAGCATATTCACATGGAGCATGTGGTTTTTCCCTACTCCTGAGCACGTGCCAATCACATAAGTGGTATCACATTGTTGTGCTACCACCTTGTATGGGCCCTGCCAGGCGGCCTGCAGCTTGTCAGTGCAGACAGGTTTTAACATTAAAACTTTCTGTCCCATTTGAAAGCTGTGGTCCCTGGCTCCCCTATCGTACCACCGGCGCTGGCGTTGTTGGGCCGCCTGGAGGTTGGAGCGTACAATCTGGGTCAACTCCTCCAAGCGGTCCCTAAACTCCAACACATATGGGACGATAGGGGTACCGTCTACACTGGTCTCTCCTTCCCACTGTTCTCTTATTAAATCTAGGGGACCTCTCACACGTCTCCCGAACAGTAGTTCAAATGGGGAGAATCCGGTGGATTCTTGGGGTACTTCCCTATATGCAAATAACAAATGGGGCAGAAATCTGTCCCAGTCCTTTCTAGTGTCGGTGAACGCCCGGAGCATCTGTTTCAGCGTCCCATTAAAGCGTTCACATAGGCCATTAGACTGGGGGTGGTAAGCGGAGTTCACTATGGGCTTAATGCCGCAGAGTCTCCAGAGTTGGTGGGTGACCTCAGCTGTGAATTGGGTGCCCTGATCCGAGATAATCTCACGGGGAAATCCCAGGCGAGAGAAAATTCGCATCAGTGCATCCGCGACCGTCAGCGTGGATATTGGTCAGTGCCACCGCCTCTGGATACCTAGTGGCATAATCTACGATGGTCAAGATATATTTCTTGCCAGATGGGCTTGGCCTATTTAGGGGCCCTACTAAGTCTACGGCCACCTGGCTAAATGGTTCTTCTACCATTGGCAGAGGGCGAAGTTTGGCTTTCTGGCGGTCTCCCCGTTTACCCACCCTCTGGCATGTGTCACAGGTCCTACAATACTGCCGGATATCCTTGGATATCCCTGGCCAGAAAAAGTTCTGGGTTAGCCGGTATTTAGTCCGACTAACCCCTAAGTGTCCAGATAGAGGGATATCTTATCGGAGCAATTCCTGCCTATATTTCTGGGGCACTACCAACTGCTTAGTGAATATCGGTATAGACCCAGGCTCTACCCTCTCTGTATTCCTATACATTAATCCCTTGTCCCATGAGAACTGTTCCCCCTCTAACCCTGCCTGACTGGAGATGACCCGATCTTTATATACGTGTAACGGGGGGTCTATGGCTACCTCCTTCCCAAATTCTAAGGGGCTATCCCAGGGCAGATTCTCTAGGGGTGGGTACTGGTTGCTTACCTGAGCCTCAGAGTGTGTGGGCTGATCCGAGTTGCGAGCTTGCTGCCGGGTGGTTACGGGGTGAACGTCTTGGATAATGGGTTGGGGCAAAAAGGTTGAAGTGAGCGGGCCCAAATCATTCCCCAGAAGTACATCCGTGGGCAGTTGTTGCATCAACCCCACTGTTGCAACTCCCGATCCCGCACCCCAGTTCAGATGCACCTTGGCAGTGGTTAAGCGGAGTACTGCTCCCCCTGCTACCCTTACGGCCACTGATCTACCGGTACGGGCTTGGTCTGGGACCAAATGGGTCTGAACGATGGTTAGTGTGGCTCCGGTGTCCCGTAATCCTTGAACATTCTTTCCCTCTAGCCACACTGGTTGTCGGTGGTGACGTCGGTTGTCCGAGGCTGCCTGAACGGGGTTTACTTCGTGTAACACCCCTAGCTATTCCTCTGAGTAGTAGTGGTTGGCATCATGGTCACTGGGCTCTGTGTGGTAGCAATGGGCTGCGGCTCTGCTTGGCGGTGGCGGACCCGGACGCACCCCGGGGGTACATGTCCAGTTCTGGGGGCATTCCCACTGCATGTGGCCTGTCTGCTGGCATTGGTAACACCGGATCGGGGTATGAGGAGGGTACCTGGGAGCGGATGGGTTGGTTCCCCTGGCGTGACTTGAGGTTACTCCGGTCACAGTGGCGTTGGTCAGCACTGTGGATCGGGAGGTGGTGCGAGGTGGTGGTTGGGGCTGGCGGCGTGCATCAAAATGCTTGTCGGCCAGCCTGGGCGGCTTCGTGGACGGTATGGGGGTTACGGTCCCTTACCCAAACTTGTACTTCTGTGGTTAGTCTGCTGAAGAACTGCTCCGGCAACAACAACTGTAGCAGCTCCTCTAGGGTGGTGACTTGGTTCGCCTGAACCCATCCCATGGCCGCTCGGTGTAGGCGACAAGCCCACCATGCATGAGAGTCCTTCTCTTGTTTGAGGAGCTCCCGAAATCGGCGTTGATAGGCCTCTGGGGTGATTGCATACCGGGTGAGGATAGCTTACTTCACCCGGTAGTAGTCACGGCTGTCCTCGTCAGGTACAGCCTTGTATGCCTCTGCGGCACGGCTAGACAATTTGCCTGCCAACAGGGGTACCCAGTCTGCTTGCTCAACACCATGTAGATGGCACAGTCTTTCAAAGTCCTGCAAGTATCCATCTATATCCTTGTCAGTATCTGTGATGGCTTTGAAGGCATTATATGGGAGCTTGGCTTTGTCTTGCGTGGGTCCCGACATAGCGGGTGGCCCCTCTCTAGATCGCTGGCCTGATAGTTGCAGGTGTAGGGTCTTTTGCTGGTTGGCCAAAACATAGTTCTGTACCTATGCCATCACTCTGGTGATAGTCTCTTTTGATGGGGAGTTTTGGTAAAAGGCCAACCTTACCCTTAGCTCTTTAGCGACTGCGCTCTCATCCATCTCTGGCCCCAGTACAGCACTGCTGGCTCGGTCTCCCTCCATCAGTTCAGCAATTAGGACGTCTTTCACCTTGTTGCTGGCTACTTGGCCCCTGGCTTCCAGCAGTTCTTTTAACGTTACTCTTTTTAGGGCTGCGTAGTTCGTCCATGTGAACTGCTGCTTCGTTGTGAGGCTTGGCTTCTATCCCGTCACTGCCACCAAATGTAACGGAGCTGTGACATCAGAGATCAATATCTCCGCTAATAAATAACAAAGATAGCCAAGTATAGCGCAGCCCGGTCCCACAAGTCCCTCTTTCCACAATGGACGATACACACCGTGGATTTTCAGAACGGGGGGGGGGGGGGGGGGTGTGTGTATCCACAAGGACAATGGAATACTCCCACCTTTGGCCATACAAAGACTTAATTAGCAACTGGATTATAATCTTAACACATCATCACTGGAGCCGACTGGTTCCCTACACAATAGAGCTTTTACAAACAAAGCAGATGGATAATTGGGTTAGCTCTTCCTGTCCCTTGCAAACTTCCAATTCTAAACAAAGATGATGGAAAGCCCAGGTTAACCCTTGGGCCTCGTATAGTCCAGTTAACTGTAACGGAACCCATCACTGTTTTACCCTGTTTTATGATTATTGAGGGCAACGCTAGTATCCGTACAGCGCCCCTGGCTACAGCAGGATGGAACCGGCTAGTTTTCAGACAGCGTTTCATGATGAGGAGGAGGAGGCGGCCGCGGACTACAGGGATGCAGACAGAAAGGAACTCTGGTATGATGCCCTGGAAGATGCCCAATGGCGGCGAGGTGAGAGTCTCCCCAGTGATGAGCAGCGGCTACAGAAGCGTGTGGCGATGCGGATGTATCTATTGGGAGAGCAGCCCCTGGATGAGTGGGTGACAAGACTAGAAACCCTGGTATGGCGAGAGCTCTGGCTAGACAACGCATACCAGGCCCTCTGATGGCATACAGTTCGACTTACCCCCTGGACGTCTGAACACGACTTACCGGAGGGGGATGATTATGATGGCCCGGGTTTATTATGGGATGCCTTGGAGGACGATATTGATCTTGGCAGCACGGAGGGGTCTAGGTTTTGGGACATCTACGACTACCGGATGGGCATGTATGTCTGGGATGACGAAGGCGAGGTGAGCAAAGACATGACCCACCTGGTAACAAGAGAGTGGGAGCTGGAGCAGGACTACCAACACCTGCTCAGCCTTGTGCAGCCCCAACCTACTCGACAAGCAGAACCAGACTTCATTGACTGGTCCTGGGATGACCTCCAGATGGCAGGTAGAGATGGGACCGAGGTCTCTCTACCGGCCCTACAGAGGGCAGAAGGTGTCGTCCTTCCCCTCCAGTGGCAGTATGAACCCCAGGGGGCAGAAGGTGTCGTCCTTCCCCCCCAGCAGCAGTGTGAACCCCAGGGGGCAGAAGGTGTCGTCCTTCCCCCCCAGCAGCAGTGTGAACCCCAGGGGGCAGAAGGTGTCGTCCTTCCCCCCCAGCGGCAGTGTGAACCCCAGGGGGCAGAAGGTGTCGTCCTTCCCCCCCAGCAGCAGTGTGAACCCCAGGGGGCAGAAGGTGTCGTCCTTCCCCCCCAGCAGCAGTGTGAACCCCAGGGGGCAGAAGGTGTCGTCCTTCCCTCCCAGCGGCAGTGTGAACCACAGGGGGCAGAAGGTATCATCCTTCCCCCCCAGCGGCAGTGTGAACCCCAGGGGGCAGAAGGTGTCGTCCTTCCCCCCCAGCGGCAGTGTGAACGCCAGGGGGCAGAAGGTGTCGTCCTTCCCCCCCAGCGGCAGTGTGAACCCCAGGGGGCAGAAGGTGTCGTCCTTCCTCCCCAGCGGCAGTGTGTACCCCAGGAAGCTGAAGGTGTCGTCCTTCCTCCCCAGCGACAGTGTGTACCCCAGGGGGCCGAAGGTGTCGTCCTTTCCCCCCAGCGGCAGTGTGTACCCCAGGGAGCAGAAGGGGCCATCCTTCCTCCCCAGCGGCAGTGTGAACCCCAGGGGGCAGAAGGTGTCGTCCTTCCCCCCCAGCGGCAGTGTGAACCCCAGGGGGCAGAAGGTGTCGTCCTTCCCCCCCAGCGGCAGTGTGAACCCCAGGGGGCAGAAGGTGTCGTCCTTCCCCCCCAGCGGCAGTGTGAACCCCAGGGGCCAGAAGGTGTCGTCCTTCCCCCCCAGCGGCAGTGTGAACCACAGGGGGCAGAAGGTGTCATCCTTCCTTCCCAGCGACAGTTTACCCTGACAAGGGGAGACACCAATCTCCCAGACGGCGCAGATGGGACCGTGGTCTCTGTGCCGACAGCCTGTCCAGATCCCCAACTACCCTCACTGGGACAACCGGAGGAGGGGGTAAGTACAAATTCCCTTCCCCAGCTAACTTCTAATGTGGCCCCAGGGTTAACAGAGGAAATGTTAACCCCCACTGACCCCCACGTTTCCCTGGCTACTGAGCTGGAATATGTCCCAAATACCCCAGCAGAAGAGCTGGCATCAAGGCAGAGTGCTGCTGGCCTCTGCCCCTCAAGTCCCCTCAGCGTGTTGCCCCATCACCACAGCGAAATATCCAGTTGCAGTAACGGCTTGTTGTGGGTGGGCTGCTCTTGCACTTTGTTGTTGTGGGGGGGCTGCTCTAGCACTGGTTTATTGTGGGTTGGTGGATCCTCTAACGGAGGCACGGACCGGCAGAAGGTCAGGTGCCTGGTTAGACTTCCCCCCAAAGGGGAGATGTGTGACGAAGTGCCCTTCGCCACTTTGTCTTGGAGAGGACTGTTTGACAGCCTCCTGCCCTGCGACTATGGCCCTGGGACATATTGCCCTTCAAACACAGTATTCGGCCATACCAGAGTGTATGTCACTCATTCTGGCCCTTTACATACAGGGGGGTCATTCTGTACTTGCCCTGTGGGAGCGGTGACACCCCAGATAACTGTGCCATGAAGCCATTCATATAATGAAAGACTATGGGAAAGACTTTAGCTACATGGCAATTGAACTGTGTGAAGAAGATCTGAGCGCTATTCGGTAGTTTTGTGCGCTCAGATCCCAGCTACCTGGGGATATGGGAAATGTGAGTCAATGTGAATTGCAGTAATGCTGATGGGTTGTCAAACTAGAGAATTGACCAACAAATACTTTTGTCCGGACATCCCCAGGCCGATCCGTTGGGATCAGACCGTGTATGCCGGCTTATGGTCACGGGGGAGGTGTGTAACGGAACCCATCACTGTTTTACCCTGTTTTATGATTATTATGGTTAAAATATGATCCTACTATATGTATGCTGGTTTATGCTCTGCAGAATATTAGCCAGACTTTTGCAGACCTAGGCTAATAGATAATCCTATTACAGAGATTCAAGAGATAAGAAAGTTGTAAAGGATCCTTGCATTTTCCAAAGTGTTTTCATTCTCTGATAACAAAGAACAATGATCTAATTAATGTCTGATTGTATCCAAGTTGCCAGGGAGGTGTGACTCACCTATTGTCCTATATGTGTATTGTGTGGGGGATATGTGCAATGTCTGTGTGTTATGTGTAAAAACATACTTTTACTAACTTTTGAACCCCTGGTCTGATTCATGCCATTTTTGTATATGTTGTTCCCCTGGGTGAGAGCTATTGAACGGTGCTGGACTTAAAGGTGTACCCCCTGTATTTGGGGTACATCCAGAATGTGGTTAAAATTGTGTCTGTTTTAATTGTGTTACCTGTTATCTGAGGGGAGGAGACGTGGGGGTTGAACCATGTATATAATTGGCTGTTGTGATAATTATGTGGGTGTAGCCCTTCAGAGGGCACCATTGCATAAAAGGAGATTCCCTGTCATTAAAAGTTAGTTCTACTTGACCCTTCAAAACGTAGTCTCATCTCGTTATTTGAGGGGATCGCTATCATACTGGGGATTGCTATGCTTCTGCATACTCCCTTGAGCTGTAACTACTGAACGCTGGTTCCTGATGTACTATCCTTGGAGTCTGTGGTGGTTTTGGTGTCCGGTGCGGTGCTTGTAGGCCTCGACGCAAGCTAGGACGCATCCATCAATGGAGGTACCCGGTCGGGGTGCCAGGAGATCCGTTACATTAACCTTTCCCTGGCCTGGTATAATGTCCCTGGGCAAGGATGCAATGTCCTTGGTATAATAACAGTGATGGATTTCTGTTACAGGCCTGTTCTGAAATGAGCCTTTATTAAGCTTCTCTTGCAAGAAGTAGGATACTTTTTCCATGCTGTTTACTTTTGATATGCCCTGACATTGTCCTTCTCATATTCCATACATATTGTATGTGGTAGTAAATTATACGGTGTGACAAGGATGGCCCTTTACCACAGTGATTTTTATAAGAAAAGGTTCAGCAACACGTAGATTTATGATGCAGGAGACTTGTTTATTATAGGGCTCATAAACAAGGGTCCAGGGTCTTAACTTTAAGAAAAAGAAAATAAAAATCTACGTAAACGTTCTTACTAAACATTCACCCTGACTACACCCGGGCAGCTTCTCTGCTCCGGAGAAATAAAGGTAACAAAGAAAATTAATCCTGTCATCCTACTTCCAGCGGAGGTTAGCAGGGTTCGCCTTTTCCCACAGCTCCGGTCTTTTTGGAGAGAAAGCACATCAGTCTCCTGAATTTGGTAATGTTAGTATCGCCACCTTGTGGATAGGATGCAACACTGTCTCTTGGTATTTTGCATAGTGCCGCCTTGTGGCCAGGATACAAACGGTCTCTGATATATGGTATAATGCCACCTTGTGCCCAGAATACAAACGGTCTCTGATATGTGGTATAGTGCTGTCTCTGATATGTGGCATAGTGCCACCTTGTGGCCAGGGTACTGGCCCACCCTTCTCTCCGAGTACCCAGGCACCCTTGTAACGAGTACCAAGTGAACTCTAAAAGATAAATGTAACGGCTACCCCGGTAGTGAGAGGGTACCAGCCGTTGGAGACGTCCTTTTCTTAAGCAAGGTGCTGTGCAGTAATGAAATGCTTATTCCCCTCCACGATATCCCATTGTATAATCCAGGAGTGCTGTAAAATGCGGCAGAGTAACGGTACCATAAATTCCCCCCAAAGAACGAGACAATGCTACGTTTTTTGAAGGGTCAAGTAGAACTATATTTTAATGACAGGGAATCTCCTTTTATGCAATGTTGCCCTCTGAAGGGCTACACCCACATAATTATCACAACAGCCAATTATCTGCATGGTTCAACCCCCACGTCTTCTCCCCTCAGATAACAGGTAACACAATTAAAACAGACACAATTTTAACCACATTCTGGATGTACCCCAAATACAGGGGGTACACCTTTAAGTCCCGCA
This sequence comes from Discoglossus pictus, assembly GCA_027410445.1. NCBI lineage: Eukaryota > Metazoa > Chordata > Amphibia > Anura > Alytidae > Discoglossus > Discoglossus pictus. Next base: position 88,375,776 of record CM050169.1, read on the forward strand.
CCATTCAATATCTCTCACCCAGGGGAACAACATATACAAAAATGGCATGAATCAGACCAGGGGTTCAAAAGTTAGTAAAAGTATGTTTTTACACATAACACACAGACATTGCACATATCCCCCATACAATACACATATAGGACAATAGGTGAGTCACACCTCCCTGGCAACTTGGATACAATCAGACCTTAATTAGATCATTCTTTGTTCTTATCAGAGAATGAAAACACTTTGGAAAATGCAAGGATCCTTTACAACTTTCTTATCTCTTGAACCTCTGTAACAGGATTATCTATTAGCCTAGGTCTGCAAAAGTCTGGCTAATATTCTGAGCCAATATATTCTGTAGAACATCAACCAATATATATATAGTAGGATCATATTTTAACCATAATAATCATAAAACAGTTTAAAACAGTGATGGGTTCCGCTACACACCTCCCCCGTGACCATAAGCCGGCATACACGGTCTAATCTAACGGATCGGACTAGGGGATGTCCGGACAAAAGTATTTGTTGGTCAATTCTCTAGTTTGACAACCCATCAGCATTACTGCAATAAACATTTCAAGGAGAGGGAAAATACATTTTACAAACTGGTTTCAGACAATTAAATAATTAGGCAGAAAAGCATCAGCCTTCCAAATGAACTGAAGTCCTTTAGCAAAACCATCCCAAGTTGTAGAGTACATTCCTCCCCCAGCTCGTGGTCGGGCCGCTATTGCACAGGGACCACTGTTCTTCTCCTGTACACCCACCCAAAAAAATCCAGGATCCCATCCCAACAGTCCAGTATCCCAATGTCCAAAAGGTGGGCCACAATCTCTGTCCCATAGAAACCCCTTTCCATATAAAACATTCCCGCTCATCTCCTCTCTTGTCGGCTAATGCTCGGTACTTTTGGAGGGTGGGGTCCTGTCTAGTTTCCTTCACAAGCTCTTCGGGGGTGTCCCACGCTATGGGTCTCTCTGTGGCATTAGTGCTAAGTGTCTGCTTGTGGCTTACCTGGGTCTCGCGACCTGTTGTAGGATCGTCCTCGGTACGGGTCTGTGAGCGGGTGGTCACGGGACAAGCAGCAGCAGTCGTGGGTAAAAAGGCTGAGGCTAGAGGGCCAATATCATTGCCCAGCACAACCTCAGCAGGTAAATTGTCCATGATGCCTACTGTGGTCTTTCCCGACCCGACTCCCCAATCCAAGTGTACCCGGGCGGTGGGTAAGCGAAAAACAGCCCCCCCTGCGACACGGACAGCAACAGTACGGGTAGATACATGCTCCGGTTTCACAAGATGTTTCTGCACCAACGTGATGGTAGCGCCAGTGTCCCTTAGGCCTTGTGCTACCTGTCCATTTACACGCACCTCCTGGCGGTGATGCTGGCGGTTGTCTGGGGATGCAGCTTGTATGGGGTTTGCCTCGTACAGGATGCCCAAACACTCCTCAGGGCTCCCTTTGGTTTCCAGGCAGTGAGCAGCAGAGGTACGTGATAAAGGGATCTCTGGGTTATTGGTCGGGCGCCTCCAGTTGTTATTGGCTGATCCCAAGGGGCAATAACGAGCAATGTGCCCCGGGTTGCCGCAGCGATGGCACGTCATTTTGTAAGAATCCCGGGGTTGGTGGTTAGACCCCTGAGGCCGTGGCGGTCCTGGGGGGACTGGGGCCCGAAATTCTGTGCGTGCAGCGGGCATTGAGGTGCGTGGCTCTGCTCTAGAGGTTGGTCGTGTGGACCCTTGGCTCACCTTTCTGGACTCTGCGTATTCGTCCGCTAGCCGTGCTGCCTCGATTAAGTTAGCAGGGCGACGATCTCTCACCCAATCCTGTATGTCTGCTGCCAGATCTTGGAAGAAATGTTCCATCAGGAATAGCTGTAGTACTTCCTCTCCTGTGTTGGCATTGCACCCTCGCACCCAATGTGATGCCACCCTTTGTATCTTGCTGGCCCATTCCATATGGGAGTCTGCAGCCTTCTTTTTAGACTCCCTGAAGCGACGGCGATATGTTTCCGGGGTGACGGCATATCTGGTGAGCAGTGCAGCCTTCACCCGGCGATACTGCGCAATATCTTCCTCAGTAAGCGCCCGAAAAGCCTCATTTGCTTTTCCTGATAGCTTTCCAGCCAAAATAGTGACCCATTGGTCTGGTGGTATTTGGTGTAGTGAGCACTGCCTCTCGAAGTCAGCCAAATATCCATCAATTTCTTCCTCACTTTCCACAAACGCTTTGAAGGCAGTGAAGGGTATTTTCTTTACTGTAGCAGCGGGTGGGGGAGTATGAACTGTATGTGCCAGGGGTTGTCTAGCTCTTGCCAGTTCAAGTTCGTGCCCCCTCCTATTTTGTATCTCCGTTCTCGCTTCCCGGAACAGCTTATCTATTAGCTCCACGGATGTTGCTGGGTACATGGATAATCTCCGCTGAACCAGGTTTGTAATTTCCTCCTCCTCGCTGACAGGGGTAGGTTGGTCCACGACCTCCATGGATCGCTCCATCTCGTCCAGCTCCAGTAGGTCAGCTATCAGCTCTCTCCGTGGTCGGTTGCTGGCACTCCTTCCTCTGGTTTCCAAGAGATCCTTTAGTGTGGATCTTTTCAGTTTAGCGTACTGGGATTCCATTCAGCACTTGCGTTGGGGATGAAAAGGACCATCCCACCACTGCCACCAATGTAACGGCTACCCCGGTAGTGAGAGGGTACCAGCCGTTGGAGACGTCCTTTTCTTAAGCAAGGTGCTGTGCAGTAATGAAATGCTTATTCCCCTCCACGATATCCCATTGTATAATCCAGGAGTGCTGTAAAATGCGGCAGAGTAACGGTACCATAAATTCCCCCCAAAGAACGAGACAATGCTACGTTTTTTGAAGGGTCAAGTAGAACTATATTTTAATGACAGGGAATCTCCTTTTATGCAATGTTGCCCTCTGAAGGGCTACACCCACATAATTATCACAACAGCCAATTATCTGCATGGTTCAACCCCCACGTCTTCTCCCCTCAGATAACAGGTAACACAATTAAAACAGACACAATTTTAACCACATTCTGGATGTACCCCAAATACAGGGGGTACACCTTTAAGTTCCGCACCATTCAATATCTCTCACCCAGGGGAACAACATATACAAAAATGGCATGAATCAGACCAGGGGTTCAAAAGTTAGTAAAAGTATGTTTTTACACATAACACACAGACATTGCACATATCCCCCATACAATACACATATAGGACAATAGGTGAGTCACACCTCCCTGGCAACTTGGATACAATCAGACCTTAATTAGATCATTCTTTGTTCTTATCAGAGAATGAAAACACTTTGGAAAATGCAAGGATCCTTTACAACTTTCTTATCTCTTGAACCTCTGTAACAGGATTATCTATTAGCCTAGGTCTGCAAAAGTCTGGCTAATATTCTGAGCCAATATATTCTGTAGAACATCAACCAATATATATATAGTAGGATCATATTTTAACCATAATAATCATAAAACAGTTTAAAACAGTGATGGGTTCCGCTACAATAAAATATTGTTAAGCACAACAGTCTCTTCCCTGGGGGTAATAAAGAAGCAAAAGGAGTTTCTGACCTCTCAGTAAAGTAGTCAGCCTCGCAGGTGGCTTTAGTCTGCAGCACAGGTCCTCAGCAAATTGGACATGTTTTCAATAGCAGCTTCCTTGGTTTGTCTCTCTTTGTGATTCCAGCATCTACACTTCCTGTGTCTGTCCTTTTACTTTTCCTCAGACTCCAACCTCTGGCTGTTAGTTCATGGGGATTTAAATAGTCTGCTTGTTGCTTCAGGTGCAGCTAATTGCTTTTAACTCTGTCGGCACTGGACTAACAGACCTGATCAGCCTAGTGCTGACATATCTTCCTTCTATAATGTATCCGTGGGTCCGTCTGACTTTGTGACAATGGATATTTGCAATTGGAAGTTATTTAAAAAATGCATAATTTAATAATAGAAAAATAGCTTTGAATTCAATAAATTTGGGCTGTAAGAGATCTACCCACCTTGTTTAAATGATCTAATTACTGAATTAGTGAATTAATTGCTTCCGGTTGCAGCCAACTATTTTTTCAACAATTGGTACTGACTATTCATTGACGTCTGAGAAATCAATCACAAAAGTAAATTATTAATCATGGAGCCATTCATCAATAATGAGGATAATAAGATATTGATATGATATGTCATACATAACCTTCACATATTATTAAGGCCTCTGTGGAAGCCTACACAAAATGCTTTGGGTTCTTATCTCTTCTCTTAGATTCCTTCCTAATTATTATTAATTAAAGTTATGTTTTATACCATATTTGTGTTCCTTTCTTTCTCAATTTAATACCAGCCTAGAGTTCCCTGGTGGTCCAGTGGTTAGAATTCAGTGCTTTCACTGATGTGACCTGGGTTTGATTCCAGTCTGTCAACCAGGGTTGGGCCTGGTCAGTACTTGCATGGAAGACCACCTAGGACTACCAGGAGCTGTAGGCTGTGGCCCACTGGAAAAGGAACTGGCAACCCACTCCAGTATCTCTGCAATGAATACCACGTGAATCAGTATGAAATCAGCCTGAAATGTTGCGGTCCATGATGTCATTGAGAGTCGGCATGACTGAACGACGCAAACAATACATATTACTACCCCTGGGAGCCATATCCTACTAGTTCAAAGATGTTCTCTTTTTTCTATTATAGTGTTCTTATCACTTAATAGTAGGTTTAAGCCTGCCTAATATTGATAGATTACAATTTGGGCTTCAGGCCAATTAGACCATCATCAGCTGACCCCATGCTCATGATTTTAGCCTGGTGGACATTTTCTAAGTGACTTGTAAATAGAAACTTTTGCTGTTAATATATAGATTTGAAAGTGTTGTCCTACTTGGGGTCTACGACAATAGGCTTCCCCTTTGGAGTGGTTATTCCAATTTCATTAAAATAGGTGTGTGGTTATGAGTGCTTATACCTTGGAATTTTAGGGAACAGTTATTATACCATGACCCCTATTTACTTCTATGGTCAAGTGGCTATTTCTAGCAGCAGTCGTGTAACAACTAAAAACATATGCCATCTGCACCCATGCTTCCCTCCATTCCTTTCAGGTGCCGAATCTGGTTTGGAAGAAAAGCAAATGCCTAAAAGCAAAACAATATATAGCTTATTATTATTTGTTAAACATGTAGCCTATTATCAAGTCAAGTTCTTTATAAGAGCATACTATAAATGACAATTCAGTAGTCTTTTAAGGAAGTCTGTATGAGTTTATTCAATAGTCGGGGTAGTGATTGATCAAATATTTGTGTTGTGTGTTATCCAGGGGATCTGCCATATTAAAGATGACTACTAGACAGGTCTAGGTTTGACAGCAGAGCCAAAATAAAGACTCTGGACGGATGCCTGTTCCCTCCTCCCCCACCTGTCCCTCTACTGATAACTACAAATACAAAACGCTCATCATCCAGCTTTTAGGAAGTGATGTAATCAAACACAAAATTGATTCTTACTCTCAAAAAATAATTTCCCCCCCCAAAAAAATGCTTTATACCCAAAGCTTCCTCAGCAGCTGATATTGCTAGTTTGATACATACTTGACAAATAAGTATTAGAGATGTCGCGAATAGTTCGCCGGCGGACTGTTCCCGGCGAAAACCATAGCTAGGCTACTGTACACAGTGTGCAATACTGTCCCGAAGGACTCTTTTGATCTCTGCTGCAAGGACACCCCTGTGTCTCTTCCCCCCCTTATCATCATCCTCCCCTCACCTTAGCACCCAACCCAAACACCCCTCACACTTATCCATAACACCCATCAACCTAACACCTAACCCTAACACCCCTCACACTAATCCCTAACACCCCTCACACTTATCCCTAACACCCCTCACACTTATCCCTAACACCCCTCACCCTTACCCTAACAACCCTCACCCTTACCCTAACAACCCTCACACTTATCCCTAACACCCCTCACCCTTACCCTAACACCCCTCACACTTATCCCTAACACCCCTTACCCTAACCCTAACACCCCTCACCCTAACACCCCTCACACTTCCCTAACACCCCTCACCCTTACCCTAACACCCCTTACACTTATCCCTAACACCCTTCACCCTAACACCTAACCCTAACACCCCTCACACTTATCCCTAACACCCCTCACACTTATCCCTAACACCCCTCACCCTAACCCTAACACCCCTCACACTTATCCCTAACACCCCTAACCCTTACCCTAACACCCCTCACACTTATCCCTAACACACCTTACCCTAACACTCCTCACACTAACACCCCTCACACATCCCTAACACCCCTCACCCTTAACCTAACACCCATTACACTTATCCCTAACACCCCTCACCCTAACACCTAACCCTAACACCCCTCAAACTTATCTCTAACACCCCTCACCCTTACCCTAACACCCCTCACCCTTACCCTAACACCGCTCACCCTTATCCCTAACACCCCTCAC